>JAMLFY010000163.1:0-58482 GCA_030441495.1 Dalbergia oliveri
TAACGGAAGAGAGAAATAGAGGGGGTGAGAATCTTACTAAGAATTTAACAGGCAATCTTCCTATCCTATTGTCATTTGTCACGTTCCTAGGAACCTTGGGTTTATTATGAAATATTTACATGAAGTGTCATCATAAGGCTTTATAAAAGCAATTATCCAAGGTCCTGTGTTTTCTTTTATAATGAATCTTAATACATGAATCTAAGCATAGCAAAGCATGAATGATGGAATACCTTATGCAAGTAAAACCAATAAAACATGACATCACCAATTATTCATCATATAAGTGGCATGTAACTTCTCATCTAAACCTTTTCTTTCGTCCACGGAACTTTCACATCCTTTTCTCTTTCTCAAACTTGTGACATAAAAGGATCAACCCTAGAATCATTGCCACCCTAAACTAGGCTATGAGCTCATACCTCAACTAGTCATCACTAGTTCTTACTTATCCTCTTATAAGCGTAACATAATCAAAAAAATCCTTAACTCTGAAGTACGGGTACCTGGGCTTAAGGATCACCCATCATGGGACTTTTTCCTTCTTCGAAACGCATCAAACTGGTTAAGACCAGTATGACTTTGTCCGCTTTGGCAAACTAACTGTCAATGCCCTCACGTTTTACCTTCCTCACCATAGAAAGGGAACAACATCTCGGCTAACGAAATGCATCAACTTGTTAAGACCAATGACTTTGTCGCTTTGGTATGGTTCTCTTGCCCCTTACCCGCCCATGGGTCTTTACTTTCTCCTCACTTGTAGCAGGAGAAATGCATCTCTGCATGTCACTTTTAAAATCTTACTTTCAAAAACTTCTTTAAGTCTCTAATTTTATCGAATTCTACAACACAATGGCTTGCGTATCTCAAATTTCCTCAAATTAAAGTCATGCCACATAACTCATTCAACACATGCTTCCTCATTCAATATCTCAAACTAAGAAAGCCTTTAAACTCATATAAACATGTTCACCCATTTCATTAATATTTCATATCCTTCTTGGTATCTCAATCATAACGTACCCCATTATCATAATAATCACGTCATAAGCTCATATTTCTATACACATGCCATTAATACTTTCACATATATCTCAATATATCATAACTATGTGTTCATCTTTGACTTAACTCTCATCATCTTCCCTATCTTATAGTATCTTATGCTTTGATCCTTATTGGCTTGACCATGTTCAATTATTAACACCCATAACAAATCTTCAATGCACCTAAAGGATCATTACTTGTAATTCTCTCTTAATTTTTATGCTAAACTAACACCTCAACAGGCATTGCATAGATTGGTTATGATGGTTATTATTCGATTATAAGGTTCTAGATCTACGTCTTTGACCCTTTCTAAATTCCCTTCACCTAAGGCTCTATTTCAATTCTAAACCAATTATTGGAGGGTTTTTCTTTACATATCCACTAATTATGAACCATTTTCCCTAAGTTCAATTATGCTGAAACATAATTTATAATTCTTGTGTTAAGTGTTCTAGAATCTCATTTTAAGTCCTTTTTAGTTACTTGTTCTTTCCAACATTCCTAAATTTGTCCTTCCCTCACTCAAACACAATTTTACACATTTTAACTCCATAAAACAGCATCAAATAATAGTGGCCAACACACAAAGGTAGAAACCAAATTGTATATCTCACATAATCACATGAATTCATGATTTAAGCACATATAAGTTGCTAGTTTTCTTTTGGAATAATTTTAGGAGCTCAAAACTCTTTTAGGAACTAATTTATCTCATTAAAATCTTGTAAATATAAGTAAGGGCAGCAGTTAATTATTTTTCCCATAAGGTAGATTTAAGACATAAAATCATGTTCATAGTATTCTCTAAATTCAACTATGCCTAGGAAAATTCCAGACATAGACTATTGACACTTGTGATTAGATGCAACTCATTCTTAAGTTCTCATCATCATCATCATAAGGCTAAAATAGCATTCAAGGAATGCTTCCATTTTCTAAGACTTTACTTGCTGATACTTAAAGGTAAGCCTTCTAGCTCTAGAATATTTAGGTGATGACATAAACATAAACATGCTCTGCACTTTGTTTTATTCTTCATTATTATAGTAGAAGTGAGAGCATAAAACGAATATGTATGCAACCTCATTATTATCTTAGACTTACGTGAGACGAAATATAAACATGCAGATGCAAGCTTGGAAATTTAAACATGAAAATACAAGTTCATTTATTTATTCTAGAGTTAGTTGTACGTCTCGATTTCCGCCGTTAGAGTACAAATGACCAAAATGCCCCTGAGGTCATTTCTACCCGAAATTCAGGACAGCCCCGCAACCCTCGATGGGTCAACTCGATGTTTGAAGGGGATTATGCTGTTATGAATGATATCCGAGGAGGAACCTCGTTCTAAACTTCCGCTCAAAATGACCAAAATACCCCTGTGTCTTACATCTGTAAAAGATGCCGTTTGAGCCCGAAACTTTTCCAGGAAGTTTAGAATGATGTTTATGAGCAATGTTTGATGTTTAGTTTGCTGAAGGTCCCAAGTTTTAGTGTAAAATTACCATTTTGCCCCTAGAACAGTGTACAGTGCGCCTAATGAAGCAATTAGCAAACCTAAGCAATATTAGGCTCTAATCGAAGATTAATTTATTTCGATAATTAATCTAGAGTCAAAATGATTTATTAAGGTTAATTAGAACCTAAGATTGCTTAGATAAACTCTAATTGTATTCTTTAAATTCAAGATTTCTAGTCATGGAATCTTGAATAGTGTTTTCTCTCTCTTTCCTTAAATTAAGGAATTGAGCCATACCTCATTTGACCAAAAGAATTATTTTAAATTACTAATCTAATAAGATCACCCTCCTAATCAAGTCTTGAACCACCTCAATTAACCATTTTCTCACCTAAACGCTTGCTTACAAACTCCTAATCAAAAAGCCTAATCATAGAAACACTTAAACACATCCTTAAACCACAATTACATGAACAAAAATCCCTTCCCCTTGGCTGATGAGGAGGCCGAAAATCTGCCCCAAATGGTGCCACATGTTGAGTTGTGATGCACTCCAAGCCCATGCCTTAGGCCATACCTTGCCCATGCTTCCAACCATGCTTGCCATGCCTAAGCCCATACCTTTGTAAGAGATATTTCCTCCTCTCCCTTGACCTCCAAAAGGCCATTCCCTCCCCATTTCAGCCTCCATGTTCATTTTTTCTATAAATACCAAGCCTTGATGAACCTTGTCACACTTTGGTTCACTTGGTAAGTTCACACTTCTTGCAAATTCTCTCATTCCTCTCAAATTCCCTCAACTTGGCTGATTTCTTCCTCAAGACTCCAAAAGGATTTCCTTCTCCTTCCATCTAGAAAACAAAGCTTTCTTACATCTCTTCAAGACTTCTTAAGGTAGGGGTTAAGTTTTGATGATTTTTGTTTGTGTTCTTCAAGAAAGTTCTAGTTTTTCTCTTGGTTTCAAACTCCTTTTCCTTCCTCTTTCTTTTTCGGCCAAGAGGCCTTCTTACAAAAAGAATGTGAGCTTGATGATGAGGTTTCAAGATAATGATTTGTTGTTGTCATGTGAGAAACCTCTAAAGCTTGAAACAACTTGGTCTTGGACCATACATGCTTGGATTTCCTTTCTTTTCTTGGCTTAAGTTTCGGTTTTTCCTCTTCCTCTTTCCTTTAAGGATTTTCAGTTTTTCTTCTTGGATTTGAACAAAGTTTGTAAAATATGTCTAGTAGATCACAAAAGTTTTGTTAAGAAAGTTAATCTCATGATTTCAAAGAGCTCTAGGCTTACCCTTGCCAACCTTAAAGTTGGTCGGCCGTTCTAGAATCTCTAGATTGAAGCCTATGAGCAATAAAATAAAGAATATGACTTAGTTCTTGTAGTTTTGTTTAGACAAAGTGATGAACTTTGGGTCCATTTCCTTAAGCTTGATGATGAGTTCAAACCTTAAGATTTCTCTTGAAGTCTAGGTGCTAAGAACTCTAAAGCTTGCCTTATGATGCATAATGGGTTGAGGTTTATGTTCCTCTAAAAGTCTTGCAAGAGCTCTAGCTAAGACAAAAACAAGATGCATTCATGTTTAAATTTATGTCTTGCATCTCATGTTTATTTTGATGTTATCACTAATTTCACAAGAGTAAATGAATGAACTTGCATTACCATATTTAAATTCCCAAGCTTGCATTTCATGTTTATATTTCAAGTCATCACTTAATCCTTAAAGATAATAATGAAGTTGCATCTCATATTTATTTTATGCTCTCACTTTACTTTCTAATGAAGAGTAAAATAAAGTGCATGGCATGTTTAAGATTTTGTCATCACCTAAATACTCTAGAGCTCAAAGACTTGCCCTAAGTATCCTAAAGGAAACTCCATTCAAAAAGAAATGGATGAGTTTTGGTATGAACCAACAATGGTTTGATTTTGTAAAATACATGAATGATTTTCAAGGAAATGTTGGAAAACTGTTTTATGAGGTCTCAAGAGGTTTAAAATAGTTTGGAATGTGTCAAAATCATGTTTTCTCAATTTTCAAGGTTCTGGTAATCGATTACCACCAATGTAATCGATTACCAGAAGGGTTTTCGAAGGACTTTTGGTTTGGTAATCGATTACCAGAGGAGTGTAATCGATTACTACGGCTTTTCATGCCCAGACCTTCTGGAAACCCTGGAATCGATTACTTTATAATGTAATCGATTACCAATGTTCTTTACTTTTCCTTAAATTACATGTAGTACTTATTAACCTACGATCGATTACCATTATGTGTAATCGATTACCCTTGTTTTTGAAAACCCAGAATGAATTGAGCTCTGGTAATCGATTACTAGGAACATGTAATCGATTACCAGAACACCTTTTGTTTCCAGAAACATTCCAAGAGAAAACTAGCAACTTATATGCATTTCAACCCAAGAGATTATGTGATCTTATGGGTTCATGATTTCGGTTCTATGTTTGGCTACTGTATAAATGCTGTTCTAAGGTGTTAAATGTGTAAAATTATGTTGAGTGAAGCAAGGATCGATTTAGAGAAGCTAGTAAAGAATAAGTAACTAAAAAGGGACTTGAGATGAGAATTCTAGAACACCTTAATACAAAGAAGTGCAAATCTGTTCTAGCATGATTAATTCAGGGATAAATGATTCATAATTAGTAAGACATGTACAAGATCCCTTCATAAATGATTAGGTGCTAATTTCTAAGTATAAGATGATGATAAGAGATCTAAGTGGTTTATAACTTAGAGAACATGCCTAGGAATCCCTCATAATTGATCTAAGAATTAATTATGGAGCCTTAGGCGAAGATGGATCTTAAAAGGGTCGCGAATGGAGATTTTAGAGCCCCTTAAGCAAATGATATATATCTCCCTTTTATGTTGAGTGCTGAGTGGAATCTTGGTGAGTTCAAATCTTAGAGGAAAAGTTTAAGTGCCAACCCCTTGAGGGTAATAATAATGCAAATACAAGTTTAAAGCCCGAAGGGGCAAAGCATAAGATACTGAGATAGGTGGACGAGAGAGTATGATTATGATGATGAACCTCGTGCACACTTATGATGATGTGATTATGTTAGTTCCTTGAGCATGAAACTTTATATGCATAATTTGATGAATTGTTGTGTTTGAAATGCATAATGTTTCAAAGATATGAATGAAATTGAGAAATATGCTCATGTGAACTAGAAAGTTATGGCAATGAGAAAGTTCCATGAAAATGATGCATGTGACTGAAATTATGTGGCATGACTCAAATTTGAGGAAATTCTGAGAGTAGCGTTATGCCGAATTTCCGTCAAATTTGAGGGACAAAAAGAAAGTTTTTGAGAAATATGAAGTTTAAAAGTTATATGCCGAGACGCATTTCTCCCTTCTGAGGAGAAAGTAAACCCGTGGGGTATGGACGTTGAGCCATACCGAAGCGGACAAAGTCGTTGGCTTAACCAGTCGATGCGTTTCGAAGAAGGAGAAAGTCCCATGATGGGTGATCCTTAGGCCCCTACCCGTACTCGGGAGTCGGGATTATGATATTTATGATTCGCTTATCAAGAGGATAAGTAAGAACTAGTGACGACTAGTTAAGGTATGAGCTCATAGCCTAGCTTAAGGGGCGGTTACTATATTATTGGTGACACAAGTATGAGAAAAGGAAAGATGTTCAAAGAAAAGTTTCATGCCACACAATGTTGTTTGAATTATTGTTTGATTTACCTAAAGTGCTACCATGCATCCATGAAACATTATGTTGCATACATGCATTAAGAATCATTATAAAAGACATGGACCTTGGACAACAACCTTTGTGAAAACCTCATAATGAACCTATGCATGCTCAACCTTTTCATAATAAACCCAAGGTTCCTGGGACGTAAACGATGGCACTAGGATAGAGGACTTCCCTACGAGATTCTTTAGTAAGAATTCTCACCCTCTCTCGTTTCTTTCCGTTACGTCTTCAGATATCGATGGCGTCGTTCGTGATTTTCATTGACCCGCCTACATGGGAGGTGCACTATGACCCCGAGCATCAGTCCTACCACTTCAAGGGTCATTGCGAGGTGCGCGTTTTGCATATGTGGGACGCCCTTTTGCTTCCCCCGTCTCCAGCTATCACTTCGATCCGACTTCACCCTTTGGCGACGACTTGATCTTCGAGAGGACACGACCCCGAGATGAGTAGACGTCGTGCCCAACCTTCCTCGTCGAGGACGCGGATATCCTGAGTATGTTCCCCGTCTCGATCAGAGGCTGATCCTTTGAGGGATCTTCCCTTCGTTCCCTATGGGTCACGGAGGAGGTAGTGAGGACACGTCAGCCGAGGCATGCGAGGCGCGTTCGACAGCCCGAGAGGCGACCACGACGCGGAGGCCACGCTGTCCCCTCGATTCCCATGCCTAGATCTCCGCTTCGTTGGGCTACATCCGAGGAGCTTCGTCAGTCGCGGGCTACATCTCCCCAACCGAGGACGGCGTCACCAGGAGGCTTGGAGTGGGAGGGTAGTGATAGTTGGGTGTTTATCTTTTGGGATTATTACCATGTATTTGTCTTTATGTTTCCCATTGTACTGGAAGCTCTGCCCACTAGTGCGGGTAAGACTTTATGTTTCTGTTATATTTCCGTTGTGATGTACTAAACTATATTATCTAATGTAATGAGGAATGATGTTTATGATGGATGTGTTCTTTAATGTTTATATTCTGTATGTTTTATTTATTCTTCCGCTTCACGTTGTTTATGTTACGCGCAAAGGCTCGCACTTTGGTTTATATAAATCATTTCAAAAAAAAATTTACCCGTATTTTCCGCTAAGTATTTTATAAATGAATTTAAAGAAAGTAATAACTAATAATTAGTCTTGATACGTCCTAGGCGTATTGAGGTTAAATATTAGGGTGTTACATTATGGTATCAGAGAGTTTCATTCTATCTAGCTTTAGGATTGGACGACCATGCTTTAGAAGCATGTTACGTTAGTATGTCATGTGTAGTGCTTAGCTATTAGAGATAAGCTATAGGATAGGCATTCATGACCTTGTCGCTGTCTATGCCATGGTAACTAGCTCATTTAGTTTGGAATGTTGAGCCTGATCACCTCGGTATTTGTTGACTTGTGTGCTTAGGGACCAATGGCACCCGCAGACAGAATAGGAACGCAACGCCGCCGTGAACGAGGAGATGAGACTGCTGCGACGCGAAATGGCTAGGGCGATGGAACGCATGTTCGACCGCATGAATCAACCAAGGGACGCCTCAAGGTCCCCGCCGCGAAGCCGTGGAACAAGCCCGTTTTGGGGAGTTCCGCAAGGCTAATCCCCCAACCTTTCGTGGAGCTCTGAACCCGACAAGGCTGATGAGTGGATCAAGAACATGGAAAAGATCTACTCTGTGGTTACCTCGGAGGAACAGAAAGTCACCTTTGCGCCTACATGATGGAAGCCGACGCGAGTTTTGGTGGACCGGCACCGAAGGCGCTAGAAGCTACGGGCAGCCATCAATTGGGAGCGTTAAGACGTACTTCTATGAGAAGTATTTCCCGAATCCGTGAAGAACGCCAAGGACATTGAGTTCATGCAGTTGGTCCAAGGTGGAATGTCTGTCGCCCAGGACACGGCGAAATTTGAAGAGTTGATCAAGTTCTCACGAGTTTTCCAAGGGAACCCCGATGAGGTATGGAAGTGTGTTAAGTTCGAGGCCGGTTAAGGGCCGAACTTAACTTTGCTGTGGCACACATGGAGATTAGGGACTTCCCGACCCTAGTCAACAAGTGCCGAATCATCGAAGAAGGGCACAAGAAGATGAGTGCCGCAAGGGTGGATCGTCCCCGTGGTTGGGACCTCAAGCCCCGAAGTTCAAGCCATCAAATCAGACTCAAATGAGGAACCACTACCATCCCTACCAATCCAATCAGTTCAAGCAACAACAACAACATCATCAACCACAACAACAAAGAGGACCCAACAATCAACCATCTCGGCAACACCCAAGGCCGCCGTTCAACCCCAACGCCGCGGAAACCGCAACCATCAACAAGGCGGAATGGGCGGTCCTCGCAATAACAACAACAACAATCAACAAGGAGGGCCCAATGGGAACAAGAACAAGGCACCCCAAGGAGCCCCGCGCTTCCCCGACCGCACAAGCTGGAGTGCCCCCGCTGGAAAGAATCATGGCAACCGTCCCTGCGGAGCTGGGCAAGGAGTGTGTTTCAGATGTGGCAAGCTCGGCCACTATGCGAAGGACTGCAAAAGTAATGGAGGGTCGTCAAGTCAGGAATCCCGACCGCAACACCAAGGACGAGTCTTTACCCTCAACGCAGAGGACGCACATGGATCCAACGACCTCATCGAAGGTAAGTGCGAACTAAATGGTAGAACCTTAATTGTGCTATATGACTCTGGTGCTACTCATTCTTTTATCTCACATGCTAGTGTCGAGTCTCTAAATTTGCAAGTTTCTAAGCTTCCTTTTGATCTCGTTGTTTCTACTCCTACCAACCGTCCTGACATACATGTAACTGTTGTCTAAATTGCCATCTTACCGTTGAAAATAGATCTTTTGTCATAGATTTAATTTGTTTACCCTTGAAAGACATAGGCGTAATCCTTGGCATGGATTGGCTTCACGCTAACCATGTGTTGTTAGACGTCATACCAAATCTGTTATTTTCGTCATCCCCCTAGCAAGACTAGTCAAACCTTGAAACTTTATGTGAATGTCGTAGATGTCTTCTGGAGTGGGGAGAAAACTAAGGGATATGTCCTTCTAGCCGCTAGCGAGGTAGACTTTGAGCAGAACATAGATGACATTCCTGGTAAGAAAGTACCCCGAGGTATTTCCTATGAGATACCCAGTTCCCTCCCGAGAGAGAGGTGGAGTTCTCCATCGAGTTGGTACCGGGACGGACCTATCTCGATAGCCCCGTATAGGATGTCACCCTTGGAGTTGAAGGAATTGAAAACCCAGTTGGAAGAGTTGTTAGAAAAGAGTTTTATCAGACCTAGTGCCTCACCTGGGAGCCCGGTTTTGTTTGTTAAGAAAAAGGATGGGAGCATGAGATTATGTATAGATTATAGGCAATTGAATCGTGTGACGGTGAAGAATAAATACCCTTTGCCTAGGATTGATGATCTTATGGACCAGTTGAAAGGAGCGGTGGTATTCTCCAAGATTGATTTGAGGTCGGATACCACCAAATTCGAGTAAGAGATGAGGATATACCTAAAACCGCTTTTAGGACACGGTACGGACACTTTGAGTTCGCCGTGATGTCCTTTGGACTGACAAATGCACCCGGTGTTTATGGACTATATGAATAGGATCTTTAGACCCTATTTAGATAAGTTCGTGGTTGTTTTCATAGATGACATACTCATCTATTCAAAGACTCACGAGGAGCATGAAGGTCACCTGAAGTTGGTTTTAGAGGTGTTGAAAGAGAAGAAGTTGTATGCTAAGCTCTCTAAGTGTGAATTCTGGTTGGAGGAAGTGAAGTTTTTGGGACATGTAGTATCAAAAGGAGGTATAGCGTTGACCCTAGTAAGATAGAAGCTGTAATGAATTGGGATAGACCGACCACGTATGGAAATACGGAGCTTTTTGGGTTTAGCAGGCTATTACCGTAGGTTTATCAAAGGTTTTTCCCAGATTGCTCTTCCCTAACCAAGCTAACTAGGAAGAACACCCCGTTTTCATGGAATCCCGATTGTGAAAAGAGCTTCCTAGAGTTAAAGGAAAGGTTGACCTCGACCCCAGTTTTGGTTTTGCCCGACCCCAATGTACCCTTCGAGGTATATTGTGATGCTTCGGAAAAGGTTTAGGATGTGTGTTGATGCAAAATAGGCAAGTGGTAGCCTATGCGTCTAGACAACTCAAGCCTCATGAGGTTAATTACCCTACCCATGACCTAGAGTTAGCCGCCATAGTGTTTGCCTTGAAAATATGGAGGCATCACTTGTACGGAGTGAGGTTTGAAGTTTTCTCCGATCATAAGAGTCTTAAGCATCTCTTTGATCAAAAAGAGCTAAACATGAGGCAAAGAAGGTGGATGGAGTTTCTAAAGGACTATGATTTCGGCCTAAGTTACCCCGGCAAAGCCAATGTGGTTGCCGATGCCTTGAGTCGAAAATCATTACGCTTATCCCACATGATGGTCAAGGAAGTTGAGCTCATAGAGAAGTTTAGGGACATGAATTTGGGGATGTCAATAACAGAAAGAGTGTGAAGATGTGTCATCTTACAGGAACAAGTGGGTTTAAACAAAGGGTGATGATGGCACAAGTAGAAAATGAGGAGTTTAGGGAGACTCTAGAGGCGGTTAAGGCTGGAAAGCTTAAGGGTTTTGAGCAAGGGGCAGATGGATTGTGGAGGTTTGAAGGGCGGATGTGTGTACGCAAGATGGTGACCTCCGAGAGAGTATCTTGGAGGAGGCCCATAAAAGCCACTTCACCATCCATCCTGTGCCACCAAGATGTATCAGGATTTAAAGAAGATGTTTTGGTGGCCCGATTGAAGGACGTAGTAGCCTGGGTTAGTAAGTGCTTGGTCTGTCAAAAGGTGAAGATTGAGCACCAAAGCCTTCAGGAATGTTGCAACCTTTGCCTATCCCCGAATGGAAGTGGGATAGTATATCTATGGATTTTGTGACCAGCTACCCGAACCCAGCCCCATGACGCTATATGGGTAATAGTGGAGGTTAACCAAGTCGGCCCATTTCCTACCCATCAAGTTAACCTTTTCCCTAGATAAGTTGGCCCAGTTGTACATCCAAGAGATAGTAAGGTTACACGGAGTTCCATCGACGATAATTTCTGACCGAGATCCGCGGTTTACGTCGCGTTTTTGGGAAGCCTTTCAAAAGGCGTTTGGTTCTAAGTTGTGCTTAAGCACGGCTTACCACCCCCAAACAGATGGACAATCGAAAGAACTATCCAAACATTGGAGGATATGCTAAGGGCATGTGTTTTGGATAGAAAAGGGAGTTGGGATAAGTACCTCGCTATCGAGTTCGCGTATAACAACAGTTATCATGCGAGTATCGATATGGCACCGTACGAGGCCTTGTATGGAAGGAAGTGTCAGTCGCCTTTGTGCTGGCATGATCTAGAACAAAGCATTTGGGACCGATGTAGTGAGGGAAACCACAGAGCAAATAAAAATGATCAAGGATAGAATCTTGACTGCTTAAAGCCGACAAAAGAGCTATGCGGACAAGCGGCGAAAGCCGTTAGAATTCCAAGAAGGTGAGCATGTTTTCTTGAGGATAACTCCCACTAGGAATAGGTAGAGCCATGAAAATCAAGAAATTGAGTCCCATTTCTGAACCTTTGAAATCCTTCAGGAAGTCGGACAGCGCCTACATAGCCCTACCTCCAAATCTGCAAATCTTCATGACGTCTTTCACGTCTCCCAGCTGAAAATATCAATCCGACCCTAGCCATGTGTTAGAGCCAGAGCATGTACAGTTGAGGGAGGACTAACTTTCAACCCTCCACCAACGAGGATCGTGGACCGTGGTGTCAAGCAGTTGAGGAGTAAGTCCGTTCCTTTGGTGAAAGTCGCGTGGGACGAGACAAGACGGAGGAGTACACATGGGAGTTGGAATCGAGATGCGGATGAAGTATCCGAGCTTTTCTAAGGTAACGAATTTCGAGGACGAAATTCTTTTTAAGGAGGGGAGTAATGTACGTCCCGATTTCTGCGAGTACAAATGACCAAAATGCCCTGAGGTCATTTTACCCGAAATTCAGGACAGTTGCCCGGCAACCCTCAATGGGTCAACTCGATGTTTGAAGGGGATTATGCTGTTATGAATGATATCCGAGGAGGAACCTCGTTTCTAAACTTCGGCTCAAAATGACCAAAATACCCCTGCCGTGTCTACACGGAAAAGATGCCGTTGAGCCCTTGAACTTTTCCAGGAAGTTTAGAATGATGTTTATGAGCAATGTTTGATGTTTAGTTGCCCGAAGGTCCCTGGAGTTTAGTGTAAAATTACCATTTTGCCCCTAGAACAGTGTACAGTGCGCCTAATGAAGCAATTAGCAAACCTAAGCAATATTAGGCTCTAATCGAAGATTAATTTATTTCGATAATTAATCTAGAGTCAAAATGATTTATTAAGGTTAATTAGAACCTAAGATTGCTTAGATAAACTCTAATTGTATTCTTTAAATTCAAGATTCCTAGTCATGGAATCTTGAATAGTGTTTCTCTCTCTTCCTTAAATTAAGGAATTGAGCCATACCTCATTTGACCAAAAGAATTATTTTAAATTACTAATCTAATAAGATCACCCTCCTAATCAAGTCTTGAACCACCTCAATTAACCATTTTCTCACCTAAACGCTTGCTTACAAACTCCTAATCAAAAAGCCTAATCATAGAAACACTTAAACACATCCTTAAACCACAATTACATGAACAAAAATCCCTTCCCCTTGGCTGATGAGGAGGCCGAAAATCTGTCCCCAAATGGTGCCACATGTTGAGTTGTGATGCACTCCAAGCCCATGCCTTAGGCCATACCTTGCCCATGCTTCCAACCATGCTTGCCATGCCTAAGCCCATGCTTTTGTAAGAGATATTTTCCTCCTCCCTTGACCTTGAAAAGTCATCAGCCATTCCCTCCCCAAATCAGCCAACATGTCTCATTTTTCTATAAATACCAAGCCTTGATGAACCTTGTCACACTTTGGTTCACTTGGTAAGTTCACACTTCTTGCAAATTCTCTCATTCCTCTCAAATTCCCTCAACTTGGCTGATTTCTTCCTCAAGACTCCAAAAGGATTTCCTTCTCCTTCCATCTAGAAAACAAAGCTTTCTTACATCTCTTCAAGACTTCTTAAGGTAGGGGTTAAGTTTTGATGATTTTTGTTTGTGTTCTTCAAGAAAGTTCTAGTTTTTCTCTTGGTTTCAAACTCCTTTTCCTTCCTCTTTTTTTTGGCCAAGAGGCCTTCTTACAAAAAGAATGTGAGCTTGATGATGAGGTTTCAAGATAATGACTTGTTGTTGTCATGTGAGAAACCTCTAAAGCTTGAAACAACTTGGTCTTGGACCATACATGCTTGGATTTCCTTTCTTTTCTTGGCTTAAGTTTCGGTTTTTCCTCTTCCTCTTTCCTTTAAGGATTTTCAGTTTTCTTCTATGGATTTGAACAAAGTTTGTAAAATATGTCTAGTAGATCACAAAAGTTTTGTTAAGAAAGTTAATCTCATGATTTCAAAGAGCTCTAAGCTTACCCTTGCCAACCTTAAAGTTGGTCGGCCGTTCTAGAATTCTCTAGATTGAAGCCTATGAGCAATAAAATAAAGAATATGACTTAGTTCTTGTAGTTTTGTTTAGACAAAGTGATGAACTTTGGGTCCATTTCCTTAAGCTTGATGATGAGTTCAAACCTTAAGATTTCTCTTGAAGTCTAGGTGCTAAGAACTCTAAAGCTTGCCTTATGATGCATAATGGGTTGAGGTTTATGTTCCTCTAAAAGTCTTGCAAGAGCTCTAGCTAAGACAAAAACAAGATGCATTCATGTTTAAATTTATGTCTTGCATCTCATGTTTATTTTGATGTTATCACTAATTTCACAAGAGTAAATGAATGAACTTGCATTACCATATTTAAATTCCCAAGCTTGCATTTCATGTTTATATTTCAAGTCATCACTTAATCCTTAAAGATAATAATGAAGTTGCATCTCATATTTATTTTATGCTCTCACTTTACTTTCTAATGAAGAGTAAAATAAAGTGCATGGCATGTTTAAGATTTTGTCATCACCTAAATACTCTAGAGCTCAAAGACTTGCCCTAAGTATCCTAAAAAGGAAACTCCATTCAAAAAGAAATGGATGAGTTTTGGTATGAACCAACAATGGTTTGATTTTGTAAAATACATGAATGATTTTCAAGGAAATGTTGGAAAACTGTTTTATGAGGTCTCAAGAGGTTTAAAATAGTTTGGAATGTGTCAAAATCATGTTTTCTCAATTTTAGGTTCTGGTAATCGATTACCACCAATGTAATCGATTACCAGAAGGGTTTTGAAGGACTTTTGGTTCTGGTAATCGATTACCAGAGGCAGTGTAATCGATTACTACGGCTTTTCATGCCCAGACCTTTCTGAAACCTGGAATCGATTACTTTATAATGTAATCGATTACCAAATGTTCTTTACTTTCCTAAAAATTAACCCTAAGTAATCGATTACCGTCGTATGTAATCGATTACCCTATGTTCCTTACTTTTCAAAGATTAACCTACGTAATCGATTACCATTATGTGTAATCGATTACCCTTGTTTTTGAAAACCCAGAATGAATTGAGCTCTGGTAATCGATTACTAGGAACATGTAATCGATTACCAGAACACCTTTTGTTTCCAGAAACATTCCAAGAGAAAACTAGCAACTTATATGCATTTCAACCCAAGAGATTATGTGATCTTATGGGTTCATGATTTCGGTTCTATGTTTGGCTACTGTATAAATGCTGTTCTAAGGTGTTAAATGTGTAAAATTATGTTGAGTGAAGCAAGGATCGATTTAGAGAAGCTAGTAAAGAATAAGTAACTAAAAAGGGACTTGAGATGAGAATTCTAGAACACCTTAATACAAAGAAGTGCAAATCTGTTCTAGCATGATTAATTCAGGGATAAATGATTCATAATTAGTAAGACATGTACAAGATCCCTTCATAAATGATTAGGTGCTAATTTCTAAGTATAAGATGATGATAAGAGATCTAAGTGGTTTATAACTTAGAGAACATGCCTAGGAATCCCTCATAATTGATCTAAGAATTAATTATGGAGCCTTAGGCGAAGATGGATCTTAAAAGGGTCGCGAATGGAGATTCTAGAGCCCCTTAAGCAAATGATATATATTTTCTGCCCTTTTATGTTGAGTGCTGAGTGGAATCTTGGTGAGTTCAAATCTTAGAGGAAAAGTTTAAGTGCCAACCCCTTGAGGGTAATAATAATGCAAATACAAGTTTAAAGCCCGAAAGGGGCAAAGCATAAGATACTATGAGATAGGTGGACGAGAGAGTATGATTATGATGATGAACCTCGTGCACACTTATGATGATGTGATTATGTTAGTTCCTTGAGCATGAAACTTTATATGCATAATTTGATGAATTGTTGTGTTTGAGATGCATAATGTTTCAAAGATATGAATGAAATTGAGAAATATGCTCATGTGAACTAGAAAGTTATGGCAATGAGAAAGTTCCATGAAAATGATGCATGTGACTGAAATTATGTGGCATGACTCAAATTTGAGGAAATTCGGAGAGTAGCTGTTATGCCGCCGAATTTCCGTCAAATTTGAGGGACAAAAAGAAAGTTTTTGAGAAATATGAAGTTTAAAGTTATATGCCGAGACGCATTTCTCCTGCTCAGAGGAGAAAGTAAACCCGTGGGGTATGGACGTCGAGCCATACCGAAGCGGACAAAGTCGCTGGCTTAACCAGTCGATGCGTTTCGAAGAAGGAGAAAGTCCCATGATGGGTGATCCTTAGGCCCCCTACCCGTACTCTGGGAGTCGGGATTATGATATTTATGATTCGCTTATCAAGAGGATAAGTAAGAACTAGTGACGACTAGTTAAGGTATGAGCTCATAGCCTAGCTTAAGGGGTGCGGTTACTATATTATTGGTGACACAAGTATGAGAAAAGGAAAGATGTTCAAAGAAAAGTTTCATGCCACACAAATGTTGTTTGAATTATTGTTTGATTTACCTAAAGTGCTACCATGCATCCATGAAACATTATGTTGCATACATGCATTAAGAATCATTATAAAAGACATGGACCTTGGACAACAACCTTTGTGAAAACCTCATAATGAACCTATGCATGCTCAACCTTTTCATAATAAACCCAAGGTTCCTGGGACGTAAACGATGGCACTAGGATAGAGGACTTCCCTATGAGATTCTTTAGTAATTCTCACCCCTCTCTCTTCTTTCCGTTACGTCTTCAGATATCGATGGCGTCGTTCGTGATTTTCATTGACCCGCCTACATGGGAGGTGCACTATGACCCCGAGCATCAGTCCTACCACTTCAAGGGTCATTGCGAGGTGCGCGTTTTGCATACGTGGGACGCCCTTTTGCTTTCCCCGTCTCCAGCTATCGCTTCGATCCGACTTCACCCTTTGGCGACGACCTGATCTTTGAGAGGACACGACCCCGAGATGAGAGACCCGCCGTGCCCAACCTTCCTCGTCGGAGGTACGCGGAGAGTATGTTCCCCGTTCTCGATAGAGGCTGATCCTTCGGAGGGATCTTCCCTTCGTTCCCTATGGGTCACGGAGGAGGTAGTGAGGACACGGTCACCAGCCGAGGCATGCGAGGCGCGTTCGACAGCCGAGAGGCGACCACGACGCGGAGGCCACGCTGTCCCTCGATTCCCATGCCTAGATCTCCGCTTCGTTGGGCTACATCCGAGGAGCTTCGTCAGTTCGCGGGCTACATCTCCCCAACCGAGGACCGGCGTCACCAGGAGGCTTGGAGTGGGAGGGTAGTGATAGTTGGGTGTTTATCTTTTGGGATTATTACCATGTATTTGTCTTTATGTTTCCCATTGTACTAAAGCTCTGCCCACTAGTACGGGTAAGACTTTATGTTTCTGTTATATTTCCGTTGTGATGTACTAAACTATATTATCTAATGTAATGAGGAATGATGTTTATGATGGATGTGTTCTTTAATGTTTATATTCTGTATGTTTTATTTATTCTTCCGCTTCACGTTGTTTATGTTACGCGCAAAGGCTCGCACTTTGGTTTATATAAATCATTTCAAAAAAAAATTTACCCGTATTTTCCGCTAAGTATTTTATAAATGAATTTAAAGAGAAGTAATAACTAATAATTAGTCTTGATACGTCCTAGGCGTATTGAGGTTAAATATTAGGGTGTTACATTAGTGATGGCATCAAAAAATAAACATGATATGCAAAGCATAAAATTAAACATGAATGCAAACTTATTTTATCTTAACTAAAGCTCATGCAAGACTTTAGGAATATCAATAGCCTTAACCCAACATATATCTAACAATATAAAGTGAGCTTTAGAGTTTAGCACCAAGTCTTCAAGAAGCTTATGGTTTGAACATCATCATCAAACTAAAGAAAATGGACTAAGAGATAAACATCAACACTTATCAAAGCAAACATAAAAAGAACTACTCATATTCTTCATTTTATTACTCATGAGCTTCAATCTAAGTAAACTCTAGAATGGCCAAACTTTAAGGTTGGCAAGGGCAAGCTTAGAGCTCTTTGAAAACATGTGATTAAGTTTCTTAAACAAAACTTTTGTGAGCCACTTAACATTTTTATCAAACTTTGTACAAATAAAGGACATGAAAATCAAATCATTGAGGGAGAAAGGAAATAAGAACCAAAATCTTGAGTAAGGAAAAGAAAAGGAAAAACCGAAATCATATATGGTCCTAGACCAAGTTTTCAAGCTTTAGAGGTTTCTCACATGGTATCCACAAGACCATTATCTTGAAACCTCATCATCAAGCCAAAGATTTTCTCATCATAAGGCTCTAAGGCCAAAATGAAAAGGATGATGGAAAGAGTTTTGAAAACCAAGAGAAATCTAAAACTTTTCTTAAAGAAAGTGAACAAAACTTTGAAAATAAACCCCTACCAAAAGTTTGCTTGAAGGAATGAAGGAAAGGTTGGTCTTTTGAGGTGAAAGGAAAGAAAATCTTCTTAGAGTTTGAGGATGAGGTTTTGGCCAAGAGAAAGAGAAGAAGAGAGGTTGTATTTAGGAAATAAGAAGGAAAAAGGCTTCTTTGATCTTTGAAGAGAGCTTAAGGTTTGCAATGTGTGTAAAGGATTGAAAGAGCTTTCAAGCTTGCATATTTATAGAGAAATGAAGCTCATGGATGGCCTTTGGGGGAGGCCGACGGCCTTTAGAGGAAAAAAGGAAGAAAATATCTCTTGATTGGTATGGTTGTGAGTATGGGCAAGGCATGGTGAGGTATGACTCAAGTATGGCCTAGGCATAGTTCTTTGTGTGCAAATTAAACAACATGTGATGAATTGAGGGAGGATGTATTTGGCCATCATGCAGCCAAGGGGAGGAGAAATTGTTCATCTAATTGTGGTTTAATGATGTGTTTAGGTGTATCTTTGATTAAGGTTTTGATTAGGAGTTTGTAAGAAGGTGTTTAGGTGAGGTAATGGTCAATTAAGATTGTCAAGACTTGATTTAGGGGTGGTCTTGCTAGATTAATGATTTAAAAAGTCTTTTCAAGTCAAATTAAATCATAGACACAATTCCTTGATTTAGGGAATTGGAGAGAGAATTTACTATTCAAGATTCCATGACTATAAATCTTGAATCTAAGAATGAAATTAGAGTTTAACTAAGCAATCTTAGGTTCTAATTAACCTTAATAAATTATTTTGACTTTATATTAACTATCAAAATTAATTAATCTTCGATTAGAGCCTAATATTGCTTAGGTTTGGTTAATTGCATCATTAGGCTGATGGACACGTTCTAGGGCAAAACGGTAATTTTGCACTAAAACTACTTGGACCTCCCAAGCCGAACTAACTATCATGGTCCACTCATAAACATCATTTCGAACTCCTTGGAAAAGTTCTGGCTCAAATGACACCTTTACCCGTGTAAAATGCTACAGGGGTTTTTTGGTCATTTTGAGTTGAAAGTTTGAAAATACTTTTTCTTCTAATATCAAACACTATAATCATAATCCCCTTCAAACATGAGTTGGCCTATTCCAAGATTGCCGGGTTAGCTATCCTTTGTTCCAGGAAATGACCTCAAGGGCATTTTGGTCATTTGTACTGAAGAAAATTCTGGCATTACAAACCTTATGCATGTCCACCTTTTACAAAGAAAAGATTCCTTAGGACGTAGATGATGACACCAATATAGGAGCATACCTTATGTATTCTTTATCAAGTTTCTCACTCCCTTTATCTTTTCTTTCCCGCGTCTTCAGGGACCGATGGCTTGCCTTTGTGATTTACATTGACACGCCGACATGGGAACTTTATTTTGACGCTATATAAGTTGTACCATTTTGTGGGCCATTGTTCCATACACATGTTCGTATTTCTTATTGCCGTTTTCCATGTGACCAACTTCCGATTCCGCCACTTCACCCTTTCGCGACAACCTACTCTCGAGCGTACACGCCCTCGAGGGAGCGTATTTTGCTACCCCCGATGTTGCCTCCACCATCTACACCTACCCGGTACGTCCCGCTCATCCCCGACTTATTCTGAGAGCGACCCCTCCAAGACAGACATCTATCCATGGGTTCTCCTCCGTACCCATGGAGTTAAGTAGCAAGCATTTTGCACGGAGCCACTTTGAGGAGGCAGGATGAGGATGGTGCCCCATCATAGAGCACATGCTGACCCTTCACCGTTTTACCCCAGCCAATTGGCTTAGTAGATTGGGTATGTACCTCCTTTTGATGGGTAGGAGCCTCAGTCTAACTCAGTGACATACACCCGCCCATTTAGGACAGCCTTCTTTACTTTTAGAGGCTATCTATTTGAGATGCACTATTGTAGATAGGAGATTTGATGTATCTTCTTTATGTTTCATGTTATGCAGGATGACCGTATTAACATGACTCACTTGTTGATAACTATTTATATGTCTAACTGTGATGTTGTTTCATTTATGGTTTTATGTTTCAGTTCTAGATGTCATGATTTTCCCCTATTGATTATTTCAAGGCAACGATGTAGTTTACTTTATGCGTGCATATGGCTCACCTTTTGTTTTTCAAGAAAAATTTTACCCATATTTCTTAAGATTTTCTAAAACTAGAGTTAAGAATGAGACAAAAGAGTAATAACTTAATAATTAAATTGAATACATCCTGAGGTGTATTGAGTTAAATATTAAGGTGTTACATGATGCTTGGTGGCCAAAGGCCTTATTTTCAAAGAGGTTGGATATGAGAGTGAGATAGATAGAAAGGAAAAGCACTCATTAAAGAAATAATATAAACTTGTAATCCTGACAAGAAGGGACATTCACATGACAAGTGTTTTATAAGAAAAAAAATACAGTTTTGTAAATCTCCCTTAAGGAAAACTAACCCAAGAGGACCCAAGGAAATTTTGGTACCTAAGTTAAAAATTGTTTTATTGTAGGTTTATAATTTGAACAAATACAAATATAACTGGTACATAGACATGGGCCTTAATACACATGTTTAGATCTAGGAAGTGGTTTAGAATCTAATGTTCAAGAACTTGAATCAGGATTTGTTTATGTAGGTAAAGCCAAAGTTAGAGGATAAGAAATGTTGGTAAGAATAACTCTCATTGAATTTCTATGTTTTACTTGTTGATGGTTCCTTAGAATCCTTCAAGTATTAGCGAATTGTTACCAAGGTTTTAATGTTTTATTTAATGCACATGCTTGTAAAATTATAAATCCCACTTCTAGAATCAATGCCCCAATTTTTCCTTTTGTGCAAAATGAACAAAATGCCCTTGAGGTCATTTTTGCATTAGGATAAGATGTTTACCGACCATCTCAAGTGGTTATTAATGTTTTAAGGGGACTACATGTGTTTTAGATAGCAATCAGTACAAAAATTGCAATTCCTAATTTTTCGTGCATAAAATTACCAAAATGCCTATGAGGTAATTTACGCTAACTAAGTGATGATTAGACCCTTATTATTCTAGAGTTGGATATGTTAATTTGAGTGGATATATGATGTTTGGGTGAGTCCTGGAGAGTTTTGTGTAAAATTACTATTTTACCCCTAGTCAGTGCTAATTAAGCTTAATTAAAGTAATTAAGGACATATAACTAATATTAGGTTTTGATTAAAGATTAGTTGTTTTTATTAATTAATTCTAAGTCAAAATAATTATTTTGAGTTAATTGAGGTCAAGAATGATTAGAGAAATTTAATCTCATTCTTAAAGACAATGGGGGACATGGTGATGATAGAAAATCATTTTTGTCAAAAGAAGTTTTGACTAGATTGCTAGATTTTTTGTTTTGCTGCAAATAGGAAAATTTCATGAATTTTTAGACATATTTGTGGTCATGTTTATGAGCTGAAAAATTATATATGGAAGCTAACATCTTAAATTAACTACATGAATTTTCTTGAGCATCAGTTTTAAAGGTATAATGCCTTAAAAAAAATCGGAGATTGAAATGGTACTGATGCTATCTAAATTGTTGAAATTGAAGCAATAAAATTGTCTAATAATTTGATTACTATAGCAAATGATCGAATCGGACTTTGAAATTTTTACGGAAGTTGATAATATATTGAAGTATCACCTTGAATTTTATTTTGAGTTGATTCAATCATTTGCTAGGGTTAAAAATTATGAGAACCCTGGTCTTAGCCTTGATAAGTGGTCTTGACCACTAAACTTGTACAATTTAGTTAACACGGTTTGAAACTCCGTTTGCTGTGAAATTTTTACAAGGCCTCTTGACACATTGAAAGTGTCATGAAGAATTTTTGTGGCCCTTGAATTGACCATTTGATAGGGAAATTAAATATTGTTACTAGAAGGGTAAATCTACCAAAGTGCTGGAATGGTGAAAATGCCTTAAATTAATGATAGAATGGTATTCGCTCAGTATATGGCATATAAATGCATACTAGTTGTTTTATAGATTTGTTTATAGGGCATGAATGAGATTCCAATGTAATTGAATGCCTACATGTGATGTAAGCATGCCATTGAAAAAGAGAAGTATAAGATGTGGTTAAATGACAAAAAAGAATATGTGAATTTTAATTATGCATGTGTTAACATATGGGAAAACAGACACAAGCTTATGTGGGTTAAAGAGGGAAGGCAAAAGTAAGGACTTCCCTGAATTTTGTGAGTCGAGACACGTCGGCTAGGAATAGAACTGTGTGTGATTCAGAAATGGAAAAAATGAAGTCTGATTATCACGAATAGGAATGAGCTCATGTCTGAACAGTCACTGTCCTTTGTGGAGTTATCTATTATAGATATCACTCGAAGTGAAATTAAGTTTTCCCTATGTTAAAGAAAAGAGATAATGGCACTGACTAGAGTTCATTATCTATAAGAGAAATGTATGATTGTCATTATGAATTCTATAATTCTTTATGCATATGACCTTGCATAATATTACTTATATAAATGAAATTGATAGTTATGCCGTTTATACTTGAGGGATCTCTCCTGAGAATTATATAATATTCTCATCCCTATGTGTATATATGTTGTATTGTACTCAACTCTTACAGTATTCGTTGGTGATTTCTTCCTTGATTCACCCTAATGGCAATGGCATTATGACTCGGATTTGGATTTGCTTTATGCTTGGAGCATATTCTCAAATTTGAGCTTACGTGTTTTAGCCTTCATTTCACACTTCTATTTTTGCCACCAAGTTTTACCCAGGTTTCCCTTATGATGGTGTGCCTCTACACATGGCACACCCTACTATGTTTGTAGCTCCACTTGCACCACCTATGCCCTCTCCTAGAGATAACCCTTCTCGTCCTCTTCCTCCTCTACCCACTGCGGTCCTATGCTCCTGAGGGAAATGCAATTGTCCCAATGGTGAATGGTTTTCTTTAGTGTACGCCCCAACTTTACTGTAATTTTACTATCGTTAGAAATTACCGAATTACCCTAGGTAATTTTTCATATAATTCGAGACCGACAATCCTCAATAAAGGAATACAACATTAGAAGAAAGGTTAGGAGCAATTTGTGCGAAAGTTGCAAACCCCGATTTTCTTAACGTGTAAAATGACCAAAATGCCCCTGAGGTTATTTACTCAGAAAATGAGGATCGTGGGCCCCACCCATCCTCAAGGGGATGTTTTGATGATAATAAGGGATTGTTTGTGTTATGTGTGTTAATAGAGGAGAAAAATCCTTATTTTGAACTTCGACGCGAAATGACCAAAACGCTCCTGCGGCTATTTTAACTCAGATTGTTGTGCCGACTTAAGCCGAACCTCACTAAAATGTTTTAAAACATGTTTTTAAGTTATGATTGTCCATTGGTTAAGCTTGGGTGGCCTGCAGTTTTTGAGCGAAATGACCATTTTGCCCCTCTCTTTGTAGTTTTGTGAATTTTGAGATTTTTGATTCGCTAATCAAACCTAAGCAATATTAGGCTCAAATTAAAGCTTATTAAATTCTAATTATTAATCTAGAGTCAAAATTATTTATTTAGATTGATTAGAACCCAAAATTGCTTAAAAACACTCAAATTGCTTACTAATTCACCTAAGCCCTTAATCAAATTCTCTAATTGTAAGAATACCTTACTTACACCTAAATAATACATGGAACACACAAATTTCTCTCTTCCATGGGCTGTAATGGACAAAATTATTGGTCCATAATGCATCAGAAAATTTGTCAAAGAATGCACAAAAACCAAGGTATGAAAACAAGGAACCATGAAACATGATCCATGATTCCATGTTTTAAACCACCAAACAAGATGATTTTTCTTCCTTGTTTCCTCCTCACATTTGGTCAGACTTTCCTCCTTTTCTTGTCCATTTATGAGCTTCAAAATCTTCTATTACTTGAGGAGTGTTAGAAGCCTTTAATCATAGTTACACATTTCTAGTTTTTCCAAAGCTCAAAAGCTCTAATTCTTTCCTCCCCTTGGCTGAAACCTTAGCATCAGTTTTTCAAGGAGATTTTCTTTCATTTCATTCAAAGAAACCAAGTTCTCTTCCTTTCCTTCAAAACAAATTAGGTAGGGAGTTGTTTTTAAGCTTAATTCCAGGTATTGATAAGTGTTGTTCTTGGTTAAAAATGATGATTTTATGTACTTTCTCCTTGCTTCATATTCAATTTTCCTTCTCCTTTTCTTCTTGTATATTTTGGCCTTGTGGCCTTTGGAATGATGAGACCATGGTTTGATGATGAGGTTCCTGAGTGTCAGTTGCAAAGCCTTTACAAGTTAGACCTCTAAAACTTGAAGTGTTTAATTAGTTTTCAAAGTTTTGAAACAACTATGTTTTTATGATGAAGGTCTTGAGTTTAGAACTTGAAATATATATTGACACTTATGTTTCGTTTCTTGTTAAGCTTTGTTTTTAGTTTAAAATGATGTTTAACAATTTTTCACTTCTAGATGACTCTTGAACTTCTCCTTTTCTTGCCATTTGATTTCTGCCAAGGCCTAAGAAAGTTTTCTAGGATAGCTCAAATGAAATCTCAAAGTTCACTTTGTCTTGCTAAGATATATATTGGGTTGAAATTATAATTCTTTTAAAGTCTTGAAGGAGCTCTAGTAAAGAAATAAAAATGAACTTGCATCCATGTTTAAGTTTATGCCTTACACATCATGTTTACTTTTAATGTCATCACTAAATTCTCAAGAATAAATAAATGAACTTGCATACCTCATGTTTAAATTTCCAAGCTTGCATTTCATGTTTATGTTTCAAGTTGTCACTTAATCTCTAAAGATAATAAAAAGACTGTATCTCATATTTATTTTATGCTTTCACTTTATTTTATAATGGCTAAAAGAATCAACGCATGGCATGTTTATGTTTATGTCATCACTTAAAGATTTTAGAGCTCAAAGACTTGCCCAAGTATCACAAGCAAAGTTGGAACCATGGTAATAAAAACTCTAAAGCTTCTTGAGATTATTGGAGTCAAAGAATTCATTCTTTAAGAAGTCTAGTTTGGAGCTTAATAAGATGTAAGAGTCCTCCTCCCTTCCTCTAGCCTGCGAACCGCCATTTCGATTCTTAAGACTCCTCCCTCCATTGGTTCCATGCGGACTACGCGTTCTAGTTTCTTGCATCATGTTTATATTTCAATCTCTTGTATCATGTTTAATTTTCAAGTCATCACCTTGAATCTTAAAGATAAAAAAATGGATTTGCATATCATGTTTATAATTCCAAGTTATCACCTTATAATGACAAGATTAATGAGGTTACATAGCATGTTTATGATTCTAAGATATCACATAAATCTCTTAAGCTCAAGACTTGCTCCTTTTATCTTAAGTGAAAATTCGATCATGAATATTCTTTCAATATATAAATTCGCCTTATGATTAAGGTAGGCCTAAAGTGATTTTATAGCTACTGATTAGTTCTATAATTCCTTTCAAGATTAACAAAAAGCATTAGTTTCTAAAAGAGTTTTGAGGTTTGCAAGGATTTTACGGAAACCAGGATCTTACGTAACATAAAATGTGATTTGATACAATTATGTTAGGTTCATTATCAGGAATCTACTCGAGTTTACTACTACTAATTAAATGATGATTTAATATGTTTGAAGTTGTGATTATTATGTTTAATGATAGGGAACAATTCTATGTATGTTAGAGAAAAACTAGCTACATAAATAAACCGTAAAGCTAGGTTAATACTAGTCTTTGATCTCTTTAATTGATCCACTACCAAATATGTTTTAGTATGTTATAATTCTGCCTAAGATTGGTTAGTCATGAAAATCTGGTAACAATTAGTATAGGATTGACCTTAACACTAAAAATGAAATGTAGCAACTAGAAAACGTGAAGCAAGATTTCTAGAACTTTAGAGAATGAAATTTATGCATTTTGTCCAGAACCTTTAGTGGCCTTAAGAACCAGATTTTATTATGTTTAGATAAGGGACAATGATTCATAATTGGTTTAGTAATTAATTTTAGCATCATAGGGAAAGCCGGAACGAGAAATGGGTTAAAAACATAACTTCTAGCACACTAAAACCTTAAGAACAACTTACTATCTATGCTACCCCATATAGTCTAATAATGTTCTTAAGGCTTATAATTGATGGTATAAATCCCTTAGATGCATAAGAAATTAGTTTGATAATTAAGGTTACCCAATTTTAGAGTTCGGTTATTTAAGGAGCTTACTGAGAATTTTAGATGATATCTTTTTATGCTTTGGAATGTCAGCTTATATGATGATGTAATGCCTATTGAAGATTTTGATATTATTGAATGATTTCATGGCTTGCATGTTATAGTTGCTGTTGCAAACAATGAGAATGTTCATGCATCCTTATGATTATGATATGAACACGCAAAGACTTAATGGTGACTTAAACTTATGAGGAAATGATCCTTTAGACCCATTAGACTATAGGTGGTGAAAAGGTGATCCTAAGAAAATGATCCTTTGGACCCATCAGACTATAGGTGGTGAAAAGGTGATTCTTGCCCCCTAGCCCGTCTCTCAAAGGGTAGAGTCGGGATTTTAACTTATCAAAAGGGATAAGTATATGCTAGTGACGACTAGTAAGGTATGAGCTCATAACCTAGATTACTCCCAAAGGGTGGAGTATAGGGTGGCCCCAAGGAAAATAATGATGATGATGACAAGATTTTAAGTTACCTAGGACACAAAAGAAATGAAATATGTGCACCATGTCTTGTGCATAGCTATTATGGTATGATGTTCTTCTATAGCATTTATGAGATGATGATGAGAAATATGATGTTCTTCTATGCATGTTATTATGATATGATGATGAGGAATATGATGTGTTGATGAAAGGAGTTCATTATAAACATGACATGCTAAGTTTAGATGCATTATAAGACACATGATTAAAATCAATGAACCTTGGTAAGTATTTTTGAACTAATAAATGAATCTTAGCATGCTCACTATTTTAAATAACCCTGAGGTTCCTGGGGAAGATGATGATGACACAATGCATCATGAGGTGAGTACCCTATTGAGATTCTTTTTATAAGTTTCTCACTCCCTCTATTTTTTCTTTTTCCATCTCGTCTTCAAAATAGAAGGAAGTGTTTGTGAATCACGTTGAGGCTTTTACCGGTAGCGAACTTGATCTCTAACTTTGCTAGTATTTCAGACATCATTTCCCTCTGAGTGTTATTAGTAGGTGTCATTGATGGATGTTTTTCCATCCATATACTATTTATGTATTGTTCGATTAACTAGACCTAGCCCAACTCTATTGGTGGGCATAACATCTATTTGTTGTGTATTTTGATATCTAATGTGGAACGAATATTGTTTATGTTATAATTATATGTGATGATGTGATTATTCATGTTATTGTTGTGCAAAGTGGCGATTAATTTTTATTTCAGGTAAGAAAAGACGATGGGTTTACTTAGTATGCGTGGCTCATGTTTTATTTTCAAAGTTTTTTTTAAAAAAATTTATCCGTATTTTCATTAAGTATTTTTAGAGTTTAGATCAAAGAGCGGAAGCAAAAAGTAAAGTCTAGATTACGGAACAGCAAGGTGTATTGAGTTAATTATTAGGATGTTACATTTAGGAGACATGAGACATTTGGAATCTTGATATGTATATAGTAGTAGTTAGTAGTAGAAAACCTTAGCCTGGAACTATCCTATTTTATGTCGTTGAGATCCGTTTCTATTTGTATAAAATTTTGCTGGGCTTTGATTTTGAGAGGATAGATAAATGCTGGGTGTGTCTTGGACAAATGAAGTTCTTGATAGCTTAGAAGTTAACTAGTTTGTTTGCTGTATGATGTACATATTGTAAACTTGGAAATGATGTTCATATGTTAGACACAAGCTTTGTAACATATACGTCTAAATTACTTTATTTCATTATATTTTGACTAGTATAGACTTGAACGTAGGTAATATCTTTTAATTACGTGTTAACACTTTAGTAGAATATGGTAATTAGGAGGTTGTTACAAGAGCCATCTGACACCTAGTAGCACTCTACCCCACAGGAGGGAGCAGCTGCCGTCCCAACCATGGAAGTCCCCATGTGAGTGGCGAGCTAGGAGGTAGAATCACAATGTACTGAATAACGCATGTAGACATCTTGGGTGGATAGCGATTGGTTATGATATGTTTGACCGTTTTAAGTGACTTGATGTCGTTGATCTCATGCATGATTTGTTAAGGGCGCATTATTCATGATTTACATTTAGAGTCATGTTTTTAGCTTGATATGGATGTAGTATGCATGAAGAATATGTTAATAGGCATAACATGAAAACTAGACTAGTTTGAATGTCTTTTGCGATGTTGCATGATATAAGTATGGTATGCGTGCCAATTATGTGAACAACATGGTATGAAATGCTAGTATAGTTTTGGATGTTTATTGAAATCATTATACTTATTAGTTGCATCCATTACTTTGGCCGTTGCATGTTGTTTCTTTTTCTAATCATATGCATGAAGTGAAGCGTTGAAGCTGTGAATGTTTTCTGCTCATGATTAAACTCCACACAAAAATCATTAGAGCCTTATCCATGCCTAAATGATTTCTGTCATGATAATTAGAACTTAAAGGAAGAAGTAAAAGGGGTGATGACCATATGTGTAACACCTCCTAATTACTACATTTTACTCGAGTATTGACATAGTAATTAGGAGTATTCCTGACGTTTCTAATCTATACAAGTCGAGATATACAGTAATAAGGAAATTTTGACACATATATTTCCACAACCATATTCACATATATGAACATCATGTCTTGGTTGCAATATATACATCATAAAAGAAAAGCCAACGAAACAACCCCTAACTAGTCAAAAACTCTGTCAATAAGGCTATCCCCTCCTGATACCTAACCTACTCAAATATTTAGCCTAAAAATATCATATAGGTACAAGAGTAAAAGAAAACTAATAGTACATCAGTCTGAGGCTGGTAAAACCCTAACACTATACTACTGATGTACATGCCAACAGTCTCCGAAGACTCGTCTCCTCCTATAGGAAGCCATTGGCCATCGGCGATGACCTCGCCTCGCCAGGGGCGTCTGGCCCTCAGAGGTCCAAGTCAGAAGAGGAGGATGAAGAAACAGGTGCATCCTGCGGGTGTCCTGGTGGAGCAAGTGGAACCTCAAATACGTCAAGGTGCGCCATATGGAGAGGCACTCCATCGTAGGGGAAGCGGGTCGAAATCTGCTGTAAAAATTGACTTACTAAAGGAACGGTCGAAAAACATATATACGCGAAACTGGGAGTAACCTACGGCATACAAAGAGTCAAGTGCCGGGGTTATCCTGCCACACCCATTGTGGCGAGTCAAGGAAGAATACCAGTGATGGCATCTGCGAATTGGGTAATACAATACATACAGCTGGGGTGAGGATACTATAAAATTCTCAGTGGTACCCCCCAGAGACTATACAAAATACAGATAAGGAATTTATGCATATAAATCATTCATATAAAGATCGTAAGCATCAATGCTAAAATATATGGATTATGGGAACTTAGAATGGCACCACTGAAATCAATCATGTACTATTATTTGCAACCATAGGTTCAATTCCATGTATTTTCCTCAATTTGTCAACATGGGGAAGGCCTAATTCCCCATAGAGCTGATCTCCAGTTAATAATTTCACAGAGGACAATAGACTGCTAGGACATGAGCTTATTCCTATTCGTGATCATCAACTTCATTTTTTCCATTTCGAATTACATATAGTTCTATTCCTAGCCAATACATTTACCGACTTATAAATTTTCTAGGAAGTCCTTACTTTTGCCTTCCCTCTATTCCATTTAGGCCTTGTTTCTGTTTTCCCTATATGTTCAAACATGCAACAACAGAATTTATACATACTATTTCTGTACTTTCTCACATAACTGAATTATGTACTTCTTTTTCCTTTCTCAAAACATGCTTACCTTACAAATAGGTATTCAATTATAGTAGAGGTTCCTTTATGTCTCATGAATAAGTAATTGGAATAATCAGCATGGATTCATATGCCATAGACTTGGAATAAGTATCATACTATCATAAATTTTCAACCACCCTCACATTCCAGCACCTTGAGAATTATTGTTCTAGGTACAACTTTTAATTGTCATAACAAACGGCCATTTCAAGAGCCACAAAAATTCTACATGACACTTAAATGTGTCTAGAATAACCTGTAAAAATTTCAGGCAAACAAAGCTCTATAGCTACTTCAAAATGTACAAATTTAGTGGTCAGGGGCCACCAATTCACAGTTCACCCGAGTTCCCAAAATTTTTACCCCTAGTAATTGATGGAATCAAGGCACAAGAAAATTTACAGTGATGCTTCAATATGTTACTAACTTTGTGCAAAAATTTCATGAGCTAATTCAATCAATTGCTATGATAATAAATTCAGACAAATTTATTGCTTCAGTTTCAACAACCAAGGTACATCAGTCACATTTCGGTTCTTGATTTTTTTAAGGTGGTAAACTTTAAAATCAATACCCAAGAAAATTTATAGTTAGTTTAAGATGTTAAATACAACATATAATTTTTATAGCTCATGAAATTCCCACAACTATACCAAAAATTCATGCATAATTCCTGCTTACAGGACAACTAGGAATCCAGCCTAGTCCCAATTTCCTTTGAGAAAAACCCTTTTCTAACCCCATCCAAACACACCACCAAAATTCACACATCAATATCAACATATTATCCATCAATACAACCAGAAATTTTGGACTTAGGTCATACCAAAATAGATCAGAAAAATTTGACAAGAAAAGGCAGCAAAAACCCTACTTTGAGTAACCTATTAGCTCCTTGGCTTCAAGATTAACCAAGCTTGCTTCCTTCTCCTCCAAAGCTCCCAATCCAACTTCAAACCCCTCTGTATCAGTGAGGTATGAGGTACAAGACAAGGTTTTGATAAGGAATGGAAATTTTGTTCGGTTAGATTGTTAGAGAATTAGGTGTAGAACAAGTTTAATGAAAGAACTATGAGGTTTCAACAACTCTAGGCTAGTGTTTTTGGGCTTGGAACTCAAGAACAAGCTCTTGAGGACAACAATGGTGGCTGATCTCTTCTTTCCTTGGCTGGCCAAATTTTGATGTGTTTTTAGGGAAGAGAATGTGACTAGGCTTCTTATAATTAATGCATGGTGGATATTTAGTAAAGTAATCATTATTTATGTAATAAAGTAAAATGGATGGCTAAGATTTAATCTTGGATTCCAAGATTAAATCTTGGCCTTCCACATGTCCTAATTAGATAGATATCACCCATTTGTGGTGATGGAAATATCTTTCGGTTTAAAAATCACACATCGAAATCTCACCGAACGGTAAACACCTTACCCAATAAAACCAATGTTGCCCGAAAATTAATTCTAAGCATAAAATTGTCATTCCCACACATTTCTAACCTTATTCTCATATTTTCCTAACTTCGGGCACCTGGGTCCCCAAATTTGGGATTTCAGCTGTAAGGCCCATCGGCCACAAAACACTATTCACTTTCTCTCTTTTTTTGTGCTCACTCATAGAGTCGTTCTCATCACAACTTGTGTCTGTCATAATCTTAATATTCCTATTAACCATTCCTCAATCAATTTCTAAAGAAAAGAACTAGGATGTTACATTACCACCCACCTTAACAAAAATTTTGTCCTCAAATTTCGTACCTGGAAACAATTCCGATAATCTTCTTCATAGTTGACTCTAACTCCCATGTGAAAATCTTCATTCCTAGCCCACCCCAAGCTATTTTTACTAGTTGCACCGATTTATTCCTCATTGCCCTTCTCTATCCACGATCTGAGCGGGTGGCGTTTGAAACGTTAAATTCTCCTGTAACTGTATAGATTTGGGTTCAATGATATGGGTTGGGTCTGGGTGATACATTCTAAGTTGAGATACATGGAAGACATTATGAAGATTGGATAAAGACGAGGTAGGGCTATTTGATAAGCAACTGACCCAATCCGTCGAAGATTTGAAAAGGGCCTATAAACCTAGGTGACAACTTTTTGACCTTTAAAGCTCTACCTACTCCCGTAGTGGGTGTGACCTTCAGGAATACGTGCTCTCCTTCTTGAAACTCTAAAGGCTTCCTCTTGTTATCCGCATAGCTCTTTTGATGACTTTGTACGGCGAGGATTTTATCCTTGATTTTCTGGATTTGTACCGTTGTCTGATTAATTATATCGGGTCTAACAATCCTCTTCCCTCGAATTGTACCAACACAATGGAGATGACATTTCCTTCCATATAAAGCTTCATATGGGGCCATGCCAATACTAGCATGATGGCTATTATTATAAGCAAACTCCACCAATGGAAGCAATTTATCCCAACTCCCTTCTGCTCAATCACACATGCTCTCAGCATATCCTCCAAAGTCTATATGGTGCGTTCGGTTTGTCCATCTGTTTAGGGGTGATAGGCTGTACTTAAACAAAGTTTGGTTCCAAAGGCCCTTTGGAAAGCTCCCCAAAATCTTGAGGTAAAACGAGGATCCCTATCAGAAACTATTGAAAAAGGAACACCGTGTAGTCTTACTATCTCTTGGATGTACAAGGAAGCTAAGTTATCCAGAGGATAATTAGCTTTGATGGGTAAGAAATAAGTGGACTTGGTCAATCTATCCACTATCACCCATATAGCATCATGACCTGAGTCCGGCAAACCCATTACAAAGTCCATGGAGATGCTTTCCCACTTCCATTTTGGGATTTCTAAGGGGTGTAAGGTTCCAGAAGGCTTTTGGTGTTCTCTTTTGATTCTTTGACAAGTTAAGCACTTCCGAACAAACTCCAGTATATCTTTCTTCATCCCAGGCCACCAAAACATCCTTTTAAGATCTGCATATATTTTACTAGTCCTAGGGTGTATGGTGAATTCGCCTTTGTGTGCCTCCTTTGAAATCTCATTCCTAAGATTACCATTTTCAGGTACACAGACCCTATCCTTATACCTCCATATACCTCGCTGGTCTTGAGTAAATTCTGGCAACTTCTTAGTATGAACTGATTTTAAAATCTCTTGAAGCTCTTGGTCTTCGGGTTGTAGCCAAAATTCGTTCTTGGAACTCGCTCGTTACTCCATCTGACCTAACACCATACCTTCAGGACTCACAGACGTACCCATGCAAAGCTTCTTAGATCCTTCTCTAGCTCTGTTCCCTTGATCATCAGGCATGCTACACTCAGGGATTTCCTGCTCAATGCATCAACCACAACGTTTGCTTTGCCTGGATGGTAATTCGACTGAACTCATAATCCTTGAGAAATTCCATCCACCCTCTTTGCCTCATATTCAACTCCTTCTAATCAAAAAGATATTTTAAACTTTTATGATCAAAAAAGACATTGAACTGTACACCATAAAGATGGTGTCACTAGATCTTTAGAGCAAAAACCACCGCTGCAAGCTCAAGGTCATGAGTTGGGTAGTTCACTTTATGAGGTCTCAACTGCGTGAGGCATAGGCAACCACGTTTCATGCTGCATCAACACACACCCTAAGCCCTTACTAGAAGCATCGCAATAAACCTCGAAGGGTTCGTGATCGGGTAACACCAATCCAGGAGCCGTGGTCAACTTCTGCTTCAACTCCTGAAAACTACTCTCACATTCTGGCGTCCACCTGAATTGAGCATTCTTTCGAGTTAACTTTGTCAAGGGTAGGGCTAGCTGGGAAAAACCCATAATAAATCGCCTATAGTATCCAACTAATCCAAGAAAACTTCGAATCTTAGTCACTGTTGGCCATCCCCAATTAAGGACAAATTCTACTTTGCTAGGATCTACGGAGACTCCTTCTTGTGATACCACATGGTTAAGGAACTTAACCCCTCCCATCTAGAATTCACACTTTGATAATTTAGCATACAACTTCCTCTCCCTTAGGATCTGTAACACAACCCTAAGATGCTCCGCATGTTCCTCTTCGGTCCTTGAATAGATAAGTATGTCATCTATAAAGACAACTATGAATTTATCCAAGTATGAGCGGAAGATTCGGTTCATATAATCCATGAATACCGTCAGCATTGGTCAGTCCAAAAGACATCACCTTATACTCATAATGTCCATATCGAGTTCTAAAAGCAGTCTTGGGGATATCCTCATCCCGAACTTGAATCTGATGGTAACTTGATCTAAGGTCAATCTTTGAAAAACTGTTGCCCCACGTATTTGATCCAAGAGGTCATCAATTCTTGGCAGAGGGTACTTGTTCTTTATCGTTACTTTATTCAACTGCCTATAGTCCACACAAAGCCTCATACCCCCATCCTTTTTCTTTACCAAAAGAATAGGGGCTCCCTACGGCGAGGCACTTGGTCTAATGAAATATTTCCCTAATAGCTCTTTAATTTGTGATTTTAATTCCTTCAACTCTAAGGGAGACATCCTATAAGGAGTAATTGAAATAGGACTCGTTCCTGGGACCAACCCAATGGAGAATTCGACTTCCTCTTGGGTGGAAACTCTAGAATATCATCTAGAATACATCTAATACTCTCTCACCACTGGAATCATATTCACTTCTTGGTTACTTTCAGTTTTCACTAGCCGAGAGGAGAACATATTCCTCGATTCACCTTACTAGGGTTAAGTGTTACTAGGTCTAAGTAAAAAGAAAAAGGAATCACAGGAATAGAAGAAGATAGGAAGAAATACAGGTTTAGTTGGACAATGTAGAAGCACATAATTTGGTATCAGCCAATCCATACCTAAAATGACTTCTAAACCAGATAAAGGTAAGCAAAACAAATTGGCAGTAAATTCTCTAGTATTTATAAGAAAAGAATGGTCATGCATGCCTGACAAGTCCTAATAGGACCCACAATAGCGGTGGATACGAGAAGGTCATACGATAATTCAGACACAAGTAATCCTAACCTTTGTACAGTCATAGGATATGAAAGAATGAGAGGTACCCGAATCATACAATACGTCTAAGATATTTCCATTTATTTCACACTTACCTCATATCAGATCGGAGATTGAGAAGCTTCCTTGGCACTCATAGCAAAAATGCGCCCTTGTTGTTGTGGCCTGGGATGGGCTGCGAACTTTTTTGTTGGGGCATTCGAATATTTTATGTCCTGGTTTCCCAAGCGAAGCACACAATTTGTGTTGTTCAGCATGGTATGTTCCCGTGGTGTTTCCCACATATAGGGCACTCTCTTCTTATCTCCTGTCTTGGAGATTAAAGCTATTTTCTCTATTATTGTTGTTATTAGGTGGAAATCTCCCGCCAGGCTCGGTGCACAAGCTTGAATTGGGGCCCTTGGGGTGCTAGTCCTCTCCTGGCATTGTTTTGTGTATACTTGAAACTTGCAAGCTTCTTATTAGATTCCTACCATACGACACTTATTCACCAAAGTAGGATAGTCTCAGATCTCCAAGAGGCTTAAGCTTTCAATGTCTTCACGTAGACCTCCTTCGTACTTCATGCATTTCCAAGCTTCGTCTGGGTCGCGTTGATAAATCGTAGAAAACTTGCAAAGCTCTTCAAACTTGGTAGTGTACTCGGCTACATTCATAGGTCCTTGTTTAAGAGCCATGAATTCTAACTCTTTTGCATTTCTCACAGAATCAAGGAAATACTTATGATAGAAAGCCTCCTTGAAGATATCCCAGGTAACTTTTTGGGAAGCTTCAAATAATCCCCTAGTACCAACCGACTAGAATTCTGCATCTGCTTCTAGCAAGTAGGTGGCATAAGCTACCTTCTAAATTTCTGTAGGCAGAAGCTGAGAAAATCTTTCCCATTGCCTTGATCCACTCTTCCTCTCTCCAGGGGTTAAAAACTTTGAAAAGCGGGAGGTTTGCTTTTCTAAATTCAGCAATTTCCTGGTATTCCCCATTCACTTCATTTCCTCCCGGGTTACCAACCGGGTTCTGCTCCATTGTGATTTAATCTTTCCATCATTCGGTAGCAACTTGTTGCTCCCTCATTGCCCATCTCATGAAAGGTGTTCATCATTTGGCATTATTTCCTTCTCCACTCCTAGTTTGTCGATTTGAAGTCATTGATTCCTATCACACCAAACAAAATATTGGGTTGATCAGGCTCAATACCAATCCAAGTGTGGCAGTAACCCACAACATTTCTAACCAAGTCATACACACATATAAGCATATATGCATCATAATGCATGACAATCCCTACGAAACATAGTTGGTCCAATCCTCAGGCTGAAGGATAGTCCAACTTGAGACCATAATGTAACACCCTCTAATTACTATGTCAATACTCGAGAAAATGTAGTAATTAGGGTGTTACAATATGTGCATGTGTAAGTGAATAAGGAAAACTTATATTCAGAAATGCTTTTGCAAAGTAATAGCCTTCTCATGCTTGGCGGTGATGAGTTCTATTAATTTAAAACAAGCATGAGGATAGTTAGCTTTGAACTCCATAGATTGAGAATCGAACTAGAGAACACTTGTGCTTTGTATGGAATTTAGAATTTCGGTGCCTAGATTTTGTGTGTTTTAAAAGAATCTACAATGCAGTTGGCATTATAGCTTGAATGAGCAAATGACATGTCCATGATTGTATGCCTATGGCTTTATGTATGAGAATGTATGGTTGCTATGTGTATGATATAACAATGACTAGTTCATTCTTTTGTGAAAGTTTATGAAAGCTTAGGAAATTTAAAATGAAAGAAGAAAAGAAATGGAAATGCGTCTTACTTATGTGAACTTAGAGTAAGTAGATACAAGCATCGTATAGTTCTGTTATGCTCATAGAAAATGACTTGGTTTAAGATTTGATGTTTCAACAAGTTGTGTTTTCGTTAGGGAATGTTTCCTTTTCATGTTATGTGTGCAAAAGCGATATTGCTTTAAAGATATGTGATATGAATTAGAGCACTATATGCTTGTTATCATGATAGGGTGTTCTAGAAATCTTAAGGTGGCTGTGATTGTTTGATTGATCTGTATGATGAGTGTGATTGATGTGTTGCACGTATGCATGCTAGAAGTATAAGCATGTGATCGCTTAGCATGATGCTCATGTAAAGAATCAAGGAGTTCAGAAACCGAGGACTAAGAGTCCCACAGTAGTCAATATCAAACACAAGAGAAAGAGAACCATAGCAAGGACAAAGTGACGTTAGCCCCCTTTCCTTAAGAGCTTGCACATGCATGAGGTGGTGGAGCAAAGGTGCTCATCAGGAGTTGCACCGTAGAAAGGGCTGCCCTTGGAGGTGGAGTCGCCGGTGTAAGTGCCATGATAGGAGCCTTTACTAGCTTGATGGGAAAAGGCCCCTGTAACACCCTAACTTTCACCTAATACGCTCGAGTCGCATTCGGCTAGTTATTAGTGGTTACGTCTTTGTTTTAGAACTTGACTTGGCTTTCTTTAAAATACGAGTACTAAAAATATGACTAAATTTTTCTTTTTGAACTTAAGACTTAAAATGCGAGCCGCGCATGCGCATAGGGACGACTTCTAAACAAGAAACATTACAACCAGGTATACATCACCATAACAATCATAAATAAACCATAGAATAAACACAACATAACTTATAGTATTATATTATAATCATAACAAACGACGATGCCCTTATAAATATAAGGACACCTCAAGATACTAGATACATCAAGCAAGGTTAACTAACACTAAACATAATTATAAACAGGCTAGACTAGTCTTCAAGCTTCCATTGCGCCCCTGAATCGATGTGTGAAACTCCTACGCTCGCGCTTCAAGGAAAATCACGAACATCCGCATCAATCCGTCGGAGACGACACGGAAGGAAAGACAAAAGGGGTGAGAATACTTATACAAGATTTTCAGGAGGGCTCCGACTTTAACACAAGTGTCATCGTTGTCGCCCAGCCATTTCGGGTTTCATTATGAAAGAGGTATACATAACACCCAAAAATTACTTAAAAATTAATTTGAGCTTTGTTAGTTGTAATTTTAAAAATATAACAGTTTAAAAACAATGAGGGTGGCCCAACACGTTTTAAAAAAAAAAAAATTCGGGCCTGCGAATAGTAACCCTATGGGTCCCACAGGCCCACCGAGGCTGAAACCTTAAGATTTAGGACCCGAGGTGCCCAAAATTAAGAAAATATGAGAATAAGGTTAGAAATATGTGGGAATGAAAATTTTATACCTAGAATTAATTTTCGGGTAATATCGGTTAAATCGGGTACGGTGTTTACCCGTTCGGAAAATTTTGGTGTGCGATTTTTAACAGAAAGATATTTTAATCATTACAAATGGATAATGTATATCCATTCTAAACAAGTGGAAGGCCAAGATTCAATCTTGAATTACAAGATTGAATCCTAGTCATTCATCATATTTTCTTTTTAAAGAATTATATTTCCTATTAGATAATTCTTACTACATGATATCATAATACCATTAAAAACTATAAAACCTTATCACCTTGAGATGCATTCTTGGCCATGAACAAAAAAGGGGCAGAAACCTCCATTTTTTTTCTTTCAAGAGCTTAGAACTTGATTCAAACCTCAAAACACCTAACCTACACTTAGTAAAACTTTAAACTTCCTTCACAAAACTTGTTCTACACCCCAAACCCCACAAATCTAACTGATTAGAATTTTAATCCATCACTTTTTCCCACTTTGAGCCATCATACATCACTGTCTAAGGGAGGTTTGTGACTTGATTTGGAGTCCTTGTAGTGAAGAGGAATCAATTAGAGCATCTTTTGGAGTTAGAACTCTTCAAGCATCACAAGTAGGGTTTTTTGTTGTCTTTTCTTGCCAATTTTTCTGTTCTCTTTGGGCTAATATATGTCCAGATTTTTGATGAAATTGATTGATATTATGTTAAAATTGATGTATGAATTTTGGTTGTATGTTTGGATGGTGTTAGAAAATGGTTTTCATCAAAATAAGTTTGGACTAGGTTGCTGGAATTTCTGTTGTCCTGTAGGCAGCAGTGGTTCACGAATTTTTTGGAATATTTGTGGGTGTTTTCATGAGCTATAAAAATTATATGTTGGAGTAAACATCTTAAGATAATTACCTAAATTTTCTTGGATGTTAGTTTTAAGGTTTGATGCCTCAGAAAAATCAGAAACTAAAATAAGGCAGATGCTGTCCTGATTGTTGAGACTGAGGCAGTAAATTTGTCTGAATTTATTACCATAGCAAATGATTGAACTAGCTCTTGAAATTTTTATACAAAGTTATTAATATATTGAAGTGTCACTGTGAATTTTATTGTGAATTAATTCAATCATTTGTGGGGTTAAAAATTAAGGGAACTCGGTTCTGGTTTGGAATTGGTGGCCCCTGACCACTAAATTTGTACATTTTACTGAGATAGCTATAGAGCTCTGTTGTCCTGAAATATTTACAGGTTATTCTAGACACATTGAAGTGTCATACAGAATTTTTGTGACTCTTGAAATGGCCGTTGGTTATGATAATGAAATGTTGTGCCTAGGATAGTAACTCTACCCATTGTCCTGGAATGGAACAATGCTTTGAATTGAGAATGTAATGGCATTTTGGCTTCTAGTATGATATGAGTATTTGATATTAAGTGTTTGGCCATGTGACTTATGACATGTAAATACATGCTATGGATTTTAAAGATTGAAGTATGAGAAAAGAATGAGAATTTTATTGTGAATGATTACCTATATGTGACCTATGTATGCATTTGAGAAAAAGAGAAAAGTATATGATGCCATTATAAGGATGTATAAATTTAAATTTTGCATGTTCTAACATATGGACAAAATAGAAACAAGACTTAGATTGAATGAGGGGAAGGCGAAGTAGTAACTTCCCAAAATTTATTTTGAGTCGGTAGACGTATCGGCTAGGAATAGATCTGGATGGGATTCGGAAATGGAAAAAAATGAAGTTCGATGACCACGTAGGAATGAGCTCAATCCTGATAGCGTCTATTTCCCTTGTGTGGTGTGATCCACCATAAATACCCGTTGGGTATAAGGATCTATTGTGAATTGTCCACTGAAATTACCCGTTGGGTAAACTAAGTCTTTCCTATGTCAATGAAAAGAGAAAAATGCACTAATTGGCTTTCTATGGCCATGATGGCAACCAGATCACTTTGAGATAACTTTATTGTATTTGACACATGCATCATCCATATCATATGAAATCCTTTAAGGGTTTATTACTATGTGTTTGAGCTTCTAGATATATGTATACGTACGATTGATTGTTGAAAGCTACCCACTTGGAAGGATGATTTTGGAACCTTAAAATGAACCTTTAGAATATATTGCATGATCAGGTTCCTTAATAACCAAGTAGCTGGGGCGATGACGATGACATTATGATTGTGATTGGGGAGTTGCCCTGAGAATTTTAAAAATTCTCACCCCTATATGTTTGTTTCCGTGTCGCCTCCAGGTTAAGCCAGGATGAGGATGCTGCTATGCAAAGGAGTGTAGGATTGCTATAGCATAGTAGTTCCTGTTTTATTCTACTGTACTTAGTGAAATGAGTATGTATGTAAATGTATTAGAAGACGGATATGTACTAAAGCTCATAGAGGAGCTTCCTTATGTATTTTAGCTATATGTTTAATAAACTTGATGTTTACTTGTAATATGTTTTAATAGAATTACGCTTAGTTATCTCGTACGTAAATCGAGCTTGCTATAAATAAGAAGGTCTAATTAACAAGTAACAACTCTCGAGTACAATATCATAGCTTAAGAATGGGGTTGTACTTGGGAGGATGTTACACATAGGTTCAATTTTAATTTCACAAATCCTATTATGAAGTGGGTTCCTTTTAGCATGAGTCTTCATGGTATGAATGCAAGATATTTTATGTATGCATGGCAATGCTTAACATGACAGGACACGTAAATAACACTTATCACTTAATCAAAGCATCAATGAAACATATGCATGTGCGTCTTTTACTTTCTCATATTTGAACTCCATGAGTTCCTTTCATAACTTTTCCCACCTTCATCATGGTCATCAAAATCCACCCAACATGCCGACCCCGACTTTAACATGGTCACCAAAACTCCTAATCACCCATCGCCTAGGAATAAGCTCATCCTAACTAGCCGTTGCTAGATTCATACGGGGTAAAAGAGGGAAAACATATCTCTTTCCTTAGATCACCCCGTACAACCCTTAACTAAGCCATAATGGGATCATTTCCTCTTTATCATATATTGTATGAATGCAACATGAGCATGCAACCATAGAACCTCATATGACATATCATATATTCTCATGCATTGTAAACATAGCATACCATGTAACAACCTAATAATTAACCCAATACGCCTAGGTCATATCTGATTAATTACTAGACTTTACTCTTTGCTTCAGTTGCTTAATCATGCTTTGAAAATACTTAGTGAAATTATGAGCCATTTTTTTTTAAACATAATTGAAAACGTGAGCCGCGCATAACGTAAACGATAATCGATAAAGAAAATGAAAGACATATCATGAAGAACACATCATATTGGCTCCATCATATGACATCCATAATTACATATCACATAGATATTTTGCCTACCCAGTGTTAAGCTAGATGTAGGCAATCGAACAAAACATAAATAATATATGGATGGAAAAACATCTATTAACGGCACCTATTTATAACACTCTAGAGATAGGAATAGATATCCGAGTTCACGCTCAAGGTCTAGCATACGTTCCTCAAGGATAATAAGTTAGTTCACAAGATCACATGCATCTACCAGGTGAGAGCATCAACGGAATCACGAACATCACCATTACTTTCTGAAGACAAGATGGAAAGAAAGAAAGAGGGAATGAGAAACTTATAAAAGAATCTCAAGGGTACTCACCTCATATGCATCGTGTCATCATCATCGTCCCCAAGAACCTCGGGGTTATTATGAAATAGTGAGCATGCTAAAATTGATTTATTAAGTTCGAAAATATACTTTACCGGTTCGTCGGTTTTAATCATGCGTCTTATAATGCATCATAAACTTAGCATGTCATGTTTATAATGAACTTTTCCTTTCATATATAATAACATAGTTATGCATAAAACCACATCATATTCCTCATCATCATTTCATAATACTATGCATAGCAGAACATCATATTTCTCATCATCATCTTATAAATACTATGCATAGCAGAACATCATATTCACATAATGCATTTACTTAGTTTCTTAGGTGACTTAAAGTTACTTTCATCATCATTTTCCTGGGCCACCCTATATACTTATCCCTTTTGATAAGTTAAAATCCCAACTCTACCCTTTTGAGAGAACGGTTTAAGGCAAGAATCACCTTTTCACCACCTATAGTCTGATGGGTCCAAAGGATCATTTCCTCATAAGTTTAAGTCACCATTAAGTCTTTGTATGTTATATCATAATACAATTCTCAATTCATAATCATTTATAACATTTTCTCATTTATAGTCTTATTCTGGAATAATATATATACCAATTGTAATCATGCATCTGGAGATTCCAAAAGAGAGGTGGGTCACAAATGGACACGCTTAAATACCAAGTCTTTCCTAGCCAGAACCTTTCCAAATTACACTTTTAGTAAATATACTTTCTTCCAGCAACAAGGGTAAATTTTTAAATAATAAAGAATATTTCATTATTTCATGCATAAGCATTCTCATTGTTTGCAACAGCAACTATAACATGCAAGCCCAGGAATCATTCAATGACGTCAAATACTTAATAAGCATCAAATCACTACATAGACTTATCATTTAAAACATCAAAGAGGCATCATCATAAATCCTTATTGAAAAGTTGTCTTAAACAACCAAAACTCTAGAATCGGGCAACCTCAATTATTGAACTAATTAATTATGCATCTAAAGGATTTATAACCATCAATTATAAGCCTTAAGAACATTATTAGACTATATGGGGTAGCATAGACAGGAAGTTGTTCTTAAGGTTTTACGTGCTAGAAGTTGCGTTTTAACCCTTCTCGTTCCCTTTCCCTATGTTGCTAGAATTAATTACTAAACCAATTATGAATAATTCTCCCTTATCTAAACATGATAAAATCTGGTTCTTAAGGCCACTAAAGGCTCTGGACAGAATGCATAAATTTCATTCTCTAAAGTTCTAGAAATCTTGCTTTTACGGTTTTGTAGGAAGCTAGTTTTATCTCTAACATGCATAGAATCATTCCTTTAGCAATAAACCATAATTATCACAACTTCAAACATATTAAACCATCATCATACAGTAGTACTAAACTCAGATTAGTAGCTGAATCATGAACCTCACATAATTGCTTAAAATCACATTTTTAAGTACAAGTAAGATACTAGTATCCGTAAAATCTTTGCAAGGCCTTGAAACTTCTTTTAAAAACTAATTCTTTTTGTTACTCTTGAAATAAATTTTAGAACTAAATCAGTAGCTTATTTAAAATCACTTTAGACCTATCTTAATCATGAGGCCGATTTATACATTGAAAGAATCTTCACAATTAAAATTTTCACTTAAGATAAAAGGAGCAAGTCTTGAGCTTTAGAGATTTAGGTGATAACTAGAATCATAAACATGCTATGCAACCTCATTTTAATCTTGTCTTTATAAGGTGATAACCTAGAATTATAAACATGATATGCAAGAAACTTGAGGCTATAGTCCGTCCTGGACCAGTGGAGGGAGAAGAGAATCTTAAGAAGGGAGCGGAGTTCGTTCTGACCTGAAGAGAGAAGAGAATTCTTATTACATCTTATTAAGCTCCAAACTCAAGACTTCTTAAAGAATGAATTCTTTGACTCCAATAATCTTAAGGAAATTGAAAGTGAGCTTTAGAGTTCTTATTACCATGGTTCCAACTTTGTTTGTGATACTTGGGCAAGTCTTTGAGCTCTAGGATCTTTAAGTGATGACATAAAATAAACATGTCATGCATTGATTCTTTTAGCCATTATAAAATAAAGTGATAGCATAAAATAAATATGAGATGCATCCTCTTTATTATCTTTGAAGATTAAGTGACAACTTGAAACATAAACATGAAATGCAAGCTTGGAAATTTAAACATGAGAATGCAAGTTCATTTATTCATTCTTGAGAATTTAGTGATGACATAGAAAGTAAACATGGTTATGCAAGGCATAAACTTAAACATGGATGCAAGTTCATTTTATTTCTTTACTAGAGCTCCTCCAAGACTTTAGAGAAATATAAATTCAACCCAATATATCTTAGTAAGACAAAGTGAAAAATACATCTTTCAAGTTCTAAACTCAAGATTTTTATTTTTACATCATAAAAACATCATTCTTTAAAGTTTTGCATCAAGTGGAATTTTCAAGGTTTAGAGACCTAACTTGTGATGGATTTACAACCAACAACACCCTAAAATTTAATTAAAAATTAATTTCAGCTTTATTAATCATAATTTCAAAAATATAATAGTTTAGCAATGATGAGGGCAGCCCCAAACCCTAAAAAGAAAAATTTTTCAGGCCGAATAGTAACCTTATGGGCCCCATCTGGCCTGGAATAAAACCCTAGATTCGGGCCCAAGAGGTGCCTGAAATTAGGGAAACATGGGAATGAGGTTAGGAATATCTGGAATGATAATTTTATACTTAAAATTAATTTTCGGGTAATATTGGTTTAATCGGGTACGTGTTTACCCGTTCGGCGAGATTTCTGTTGCAGTCTTACATTGAATGAACTTGCAGAGCAAGTTGCCACCTAAGGAGGACAAGTGTGTGGCTTGAGATGTGCCACACAATTACACCTTTATGACTAACCAATAGGAATTGCACAAAATTACAATAATTATCTTCAAAGAAAACATTTTTGGACTTGAAAATTCTATGTATTTTGCCCTAAACTCAAAATATCAACATCTTATCATTTCCCTTCATCACAATTTCGGCCAGACCTCTCTAAGAACCATTCCTCCATTGTTCTTCCTCTCAAACTCCATTAACAAGCTTCAAGCTTGCAAAACCCTAGCTCAAAGTCACTAAAACCACAAACTCTCTTCACTAAACTTATTCTATTCATCATAACCTACAAATCTAACCGATTATAATTTGAATCCATCACTTTTTCCAACTTTGAGGGCACACAATCAGAGGTTAAAGGAAGGGTTTCATGTTGGTGGGGAAGCTTTGAAGTGAAGCAAAAGCATTCTAGAGCATCCTTTGGAGCATAGAGCTCAAGAGCTCTCAAAGTAGGGTTTCTGCTACCTTCCTTGTGAAATTTTTCAATTCTGTTTTGGCTTGCCCTAATTCTGAAAATTTTGATGATATTGATGATTAACATATTGATATTGATGTATGAATTTTTGTGTTGTGTTTGGATGGTTTTAAAATGGGTTTCTCTCAAGTGAAATTGGAACTAGGTTGCTTGGACTGATTTCTGTTGAATAAGAACTTTTCACGAATTTTCTGGAAATTTTGTGGGTGGTTTCATGAGCCATAAAAATTATATGTTGTAGTTAACCTCTTAGACTAAACACACGAATTTCCTTAAGGGTTAATTCTAAGGTTTGATGCCTCAAAAAAATTAGAAACCGAATTGTAACTGCTGCGTCTGAATTGTTGAGACTGAAGTGACAAATTGCCCGAATTTTTCATCATAGTAATTGATTGAGATAGCTCCTAAAATTTATACACAAGACTAATAACGTGTTGAAATACCTCTGTGAATTTTCTTGTACCATGATTCTATCGAATTCTAGGGCTAAATATTTTGAGAACACAAGTCTGGACTATGAATTTGTGGCTTCTAACCACCAGATTTGCCTATTTTAGTGAAGTGGTTATATAATTCTGATTGCCCTGAAATTTTTATAGGTTGTTTTAGACACATTGAAGTGTCATGTGAAATTTTTATAGCCTCTGAATTGATTGTTTGAGGGGCAACATAATTCGTGTTACAATAGTGTAAAATTTGCCATTATGCTGGAAATGCAACAATGATTTGAATTGATGAAGTAATGGAATTTTTGGTTCTAGAATGACATGAGTACTTGATGTTACCTTTTTGGCTGTATGTCTTGTGACATATGAATGCATACTAGATAGTTTAAAAGATTGATTTATAAGATACAAATGAGAATTTTGTTGTGAATGGATGTCTATATGTGTTTTATGCATGCAATGAATGATGTACTGAATTAAATTCTATGATCACAAGAAACTTGAGATCCTCTTGACTTGTTAAGGGCAAATAACGAAACATGAGATCCTCTTTGACTTGTCAAGGGCAAATAATGACACATTAGATCCTTTTGATTTGTCAAGGGCAAATGGAGTGGATTGAGATCCTTTTGGCTTGTCGAAGGCAAATAGAGAGGGATGTGATACTTTTGATTCATCAAGGGAAATCAAAGATGAATTTCATTACATTGGCCATGTACATATTTGTGTATATTGGTTCTTCTTGGTTGCCATAACTTACTATGAGTATGAGCTGACGGTAGAGGTGTATTAAGTGATTGGTTTTTCTTAAAAGTAACCCACTTCGAAAAGATAGATTTTGAACTTTAAAAATGGATAGTCATTATGTAATGCATGATCACCTTTTGTTAAATAAATCAAAGTGGCTGAGGCGGTAACGATGACATGAACTTCAGTATATGTTTTGGGGAACGCCTACTAGAATGTTAGAATTCTCACCCCTATGTATTTGTTTTTCCGTGTCGTCCCAGGTTGATCTAGAAGACGGTGAGGCTGCAGGAGAAGATCAAGTGGATTTTGCAGGAGTTAGTAGAGAACTTGTGTTTTGTACTTAAGTGTATGTTTATGTCTGTAAAACATTAGAGATAACGGATGTACTAAAGCTCTTAGAAGAGCTTCCTCTTATACTTGATTTGTATTAAATAAATAAGTTGTTTCTGGCTATATATCTCGATAGAACCACGAGTTAGTTAACACGCAATTCGATCGACCCTTATTATAGATAATTAAGAAAGGTCGAAATATAAGTAACAACTCTTGAGTATGATACCATGACTTAAGGATGGGGTTGTACTTGGGAGGATGTTACATTAAAATTTAACTAAAAATTAATTTTAGGGTGTTACACCAACACTCAAGGTCCTCATCATCAAGCTATCATCATATTCCCATATAGGCCTTATGGCCGAAATGTTCAAAGGAAAAGAAAGAAGAAAATCGAACGGAAAAGCAAGAGAAAGTCCATGACATCATCATTTTGAACCAAGAACAACACTTAGCAAAGCATAGAAATAAGCTTAAAGACAACTCCCTACCTAATGTGGTTTGAAGGAAAGGAAGAGAACTTGGTTTCTTGGAGTGAAATGAAAAAAAATCTCTTTGAGAAATTGAAGAAGAAGTTTCGGCCAAGGGGAAGAGGAAAGAAAGTTTTTGTGCTTTGTAAAAACTAGAAATTGTGCAATTATGAGCAAGGCTTCTAAGACTTCTTAAGCATGCCTATTTATAGAGATTTTGGAGCTCATGAATGGACAAATGGAGGAGGCATGGGTGGCTGATTTTAGGGAGGACAAAGGGAGGAAAAATCATTTTCATTTTTTGTGGCTTAAAACATGGAATCATGAAACATGATTCCTTGTTTTCATACCTTGAGTTTTGTGCCAAGTTTGACAAATTTTCTGATGCATATTAGGCCATATAATTTTGGCCATTACAGCCCGAGGAGGATAAAATTTGTGTGTTCCATGTATTATGTAGGTGTAGGTAGGTATCTTTGCAAATTAGAGAATTTACAATTAAGGGCTTAGGTGAATTAGTAAGCAATTTGAGTATTTTTAAGAAATTTTAAGTTCTAATCAATCTAAATAAATAATTTTGACTCTAGATTAATAATTAGAATCTAATAACCTTTAATTTGAGCCTAATATTTCTTAGGTTTCGCTATACGAATCAAAAATCTCGAAATTCGCAAAACTGCACAAAGACAGGGACAAAATGGTAATTTTACTTAAAAATTGCCCGAGACCACCCGAGCTTAACTAATGGTTAATCATAGCTTAAAAACATGTTTTAAAACATTTTAGTGAGGTTTGGGCTAGCGGCATGCAAATCGGAGTTAAACAGCAGGGCGTTTTGGTCATTTCGCATCGGAGCTCAAAATTAGGATTATTCTCCTCTATTAACACACATAACACAAACAATCCCTTATTATCATCAAAACATCCCCTGAGGACGGGTGGGGCCCACTATTCTCATTTTCTAGTAAATAACCTCAGGGCATTTTGGTCATTTTACACGTAGAGAAATTCGGGTTTTGCAACTCTCGCACGAATTGCTCCTATCCTTTCTTCTAATGTTATATTCCTTTATTGAGGATTGTTCGGTCTCAAATTATATGAAAAATTACCTAGGGTAATTCAGTAGTTTGAACGACAGGAAAAATTACAGTAGAAATTGGGTGTTACATACCACATCATCATAGCAACATGCCACAAATACACATATAGCCTTAAGTTCATGATATTAACATATTCACATCATTATGAGTATACCCACTCGGCCTCATGCTCACATCAGACCTCCTATCTCATGGTGTCCTATGCTTTGGCCTTTACGGTCTTAAACTTGTGTTCTAATTATTCTAATACCCATATTACATCTTTATTACATCCAAGAGATCATCACTTATAATTCTCACTAAGATTTAGGCTTACTAACAATTCCAAACAGCATTATGCATTGTGGGCAGAAAATTATTATATGATTACGGGTTTAGAATTTCCGTTTTAGACCCTTTTTAAGATCCGTCTTCGCCTACGGCTTTATAATTAACTCCTAAACCAATTATGAGGGATTTCCTACACATGTTCACTAATTATAAACCACTTTCCTTAGTTTTTAAGCATGCTGGAATAGAATGCATATCTTGTGCATATAAGTGTTCTATAATTCTCATTTTCAATCCTTTCAAGTTACTTATTCTTTTCTAACATCCCTAAATTGATCCTTGCTTTACTCAAACATAATTTTACACATTTTAACACCTTAGAACAGAATTTATACAGTAGCCAACATCAAGGGCAGAACTGAAAACATAAGCTTCATAGAATCACATAATCACTTGATTTAAATGCATATAACTTACTAGTTTCTCTTGGAATCATTTTAGGAACTCAAAAATCTTTTAGAAACCAATTAATCTCATTGAAATCATATAAATATGTGCTAGGTCAGTAGCTAAATTATTTAGCTCAAGGAATGGATTTAAAACATAAAACTTTGTTCATAAAGTTCCTTGAGTACATCTAAGCTTAGAAAAATTCCAAGACTTAGACTATGGGCACTTATGATTAGATGAACTCATCCAAGTCCATCATCATCACCACAAGGCCAAAATGGCATCCTTGAAATGCCTCCATTTTCTAAAACTTTATGCAAGATACTTGGGCAAGTCTTTGAGCTCTACGAGGTTTAAGTGATGGCATAAACTTAAACATGGTATGCACTCATTTTATTCTTCATTAGAAAGTAAAGTGAGAGCTTAAAATAAATATAAGATGCAACCTTGTTATTATCTTTAAAGATTAAGTGATGACTTGAAATATAAACATGAAATGCAAGCTTGAAATTTAAACATGATAATGCAAGTTCATTTAATTATTCTTGAGAGTTTAGTGATGGCATCAAAATAAACATGCTATGCAAGGCATAAATATAAACATGTGTGCAACTCATTTTATTCTTAACTAGAGCTCTTTCAAGACTTTAAAGGAACATTACAATCTTAACCCATTATGCATCTTAACAACATAAAGTGAGCTTTAGAGTTCTTGGCATCAAGACTTCAAGGAAGCCTTTGATTTTGAACTTCATCATCAAGCTCAAGAAAATAGACACAAAGCTCAACACTTTGTCTAAACAAAATACAAGAACTAAGTCATATTCTTTATTTTACTGCTCATGGGCTTCAATCTAGAGTAAAACTCTTAGAACGGCCAACCAATTTTAAGGTTAGCAAGGGTAAGCTTAGAGCTCTTTGAAAACATAGGATTAATTTTCTTTAACAAAACTTATGTGATCTACTTAACAATTTTAGCAAACTTTGTTCAAACAAAGGAAAAGGAAACCGAAATCATTCAAGAAAAAGGAAGAAAACCGAAGTCATTCAAGGGAAAAAGAAGAAGGAACCGAAAAATAAAACCAAGGAAAAGAAAGAAAAACAAGCATGTATGGTCCAAGACCAAGTTGTTTCAAGCTTTAGAGGTTTCTCACAAGACATCAACAATTCTTTATCTTGAAACGTCATCATCAAGCTAAAGTTTTCTCATAAAAAGCCCTCATGGCTGAAATGAAAAAGAGAAGAGGAAAAGAGTTTGAACCAAGAGAAAACTATAACTTTTCTTGAAGAAAACAAGTAAAAACTTAAAAACAAACCCCTACCAATTGAAGTCTTGAGAGATATGAAAGAAAGCTTGAGTTCTTGATGAAATGGAGAAGGAAAATCCTCTTGAAACTTGGAGGAAGAAATCGGCCAAGTTGAGGGAATTTGAGAGGAAATGAGAGAAAATGCAAGAATGCTTGAACTTGGCAAATGATCCAAAGAGCAACCAAGTCTTCAAAGGCTTGGTATTTATAGAAAAATGAAACATTTTGGCTGATTTGGGAGGGAGGCCTTGACCTCATGTTCCATGATGTGAGAGAATTGTTTCATGGAAGTATGGTGAGGCATGGTAGAAAGCATGGCTAGGCATGGGCAAGGCATGGCTTAAGGCATGGTCTTTAAGTGAAACAAACTCACCATGTGCTACACATGGGAGGTAAATTTCGGCTAGATTGGACAGCCAAGGGGAGGAGAAATTGCTCATGTAATTGTGGTTTAATGATATGTTTAGGTGTGTCTTTGATTAGGCTTTTGATTAGGAGTTTGTAAGCAAGTGTTTAGGTGAGGTAATTGGCTAATTAAAGTTGTCCAGACTTGATTAGGGAGTGGTCATACTAGATTAACAAATTAAATTCATTTTCTTAGTCAAATGTGGTATGGCACAATTCCTTAATTTAAGGAATTGGAGAGAAAACACTATTCAAGATTCCATGACTAGGAATCTTGAATTAAAGAATGCAATTAGAGTTTATCTAAGCAATCTTAGGTTCTAATTAACCTCAATAAATTATTTTGACTCTAGATTAATTATCGAAATAAATTAATCTTTGATTAGAGCTTAATATTGCTTAGGTTTGCTTAATCGCGTCATTAGGCTCACTACACACTGTCTAGGGGTAAAATGGTAATTTCGCACTAAACCTGCTCGACCTCCTGCTCAACTAGATATCAAATACCACTCAAAAACATCATTCCAAACTTTCTGGAAAAGTTTGGCTCAAACGGCACCTTTACCCGCGAACAACAGGAGGGTATTTTGGTCATTTTGAGTCGAAAGTTCAGAAAACGAGATTTTCACCTCGAATATCAAATGTAACAGATATAATCCCCTTCAAACATTGAGTTGATCCATTAGGACTGCTGGGTTGGCTTCCCTCGAATTCCGGTAAAAATGACCTCAAGGGCATTTTGGTCATTTGTGCTCAATACATAAAAATCGGGCGTTATAGCCCTTAGAGGTGGAGCTACTGCGGGTGTGACAATTGGCATTCTCAGCTAGAGTATAATGGCCTTCAGTTATGGCACTATCTTCTAAAGTACCAGCTCATACGTTAGAGTATCATGTCAGTGTTGGGCATTCAGCCCATCCTTGAAACCCATGTGGGTTAAGTATCCCACTATACCTTCTTAGAGGGCTATATGTTAGAGTGACATTCTTGGGATCAAAAGTCCCGGTAATTGTTCCTAAAGGGAAAATATGTTGAAGAGTGATTTTTAATAAATTTTATGAAACCTTTAAATGTTTCATTTTTAGCCCACAAGTTTAGAAAATCTCAAAAGCTTTCTGATTTGAACTAAAACCCAAAATTTGGATTTTGATTGATTGGGGTTTTGATTTTTTTGATATTTTATTTGAATCCAAATGGGGGGTATTTCTTTATTTACATTTATGTTTTAAAGTCAATGGGAAGTAAAACAAATGATTTAACTTAAAAGTTAATGGGAAGTAGGTTGGGGTTACTGTCACCACTATAGCGGTCTAGGACCATTATAGTGATCATAGAAGTGAGTTTCAGTGTTTTGGGGGTTGCCACCGCTATAGCCATCCAGGACCGCTATAGTGGTCACAAGAGGGTGGTTTCACATGAGATAAATCATGTTTGCACATGCAAAGTGAAATCATTCTCATTTCAAGTCCATGTTATGCAATCCAGAAAAACCTGATGCAATGTCAAGAAGCTCAAGGAAGACATTAGTCGTTCTTAAAAATATTTTCTTTGAATTGCTTTTGTTGTCACTCAAAACATATTGCTTTGAAGCTTTCTAAGAGTTTTGAGCTAACAATCTCCTTTTTGATGATGACAAACCAATTTGAAGAAAATATTTTGAAAAGATGTTGAAAGAAATAGAACTGAATATGTCATGATAATAACTATTCTTTCAAAACATCATGAGTTGTAACATTCAGGAAGTTCTTTTCTTAAGGCATGATAGGTTCTCAAACATTTTAAAGCCTTAAGTAACCTATATCAAAGCTGATTTTGTTGTTTATGAAGATTCTGAAATTACTCAAGTACTTTCTAAGATACATCAGAGTATAAAATATAAATCGTTTAAGCTCTTTTAAAACAACCAACTTGATTTTCAGTTTTTTTTTCAAAAAAAATTTATAAAAATATATGTTCTTAAATAATTAACAAGTGATACTTGTGATATTATCTCTTGATTAAACCTTATTTAGCGTTTCTTTATCCAAAACTTATATTTGAAAGTTAATGCTCATGTTTATATAAGGAAAGTATCAGTGCATATTGAGCAAGCAAGGCAAGGATAAAAGCTTTCAAATAAGTTTGCTGATATATATATATATATATATATATATATATATATATATATATATATATATATATATATATATATATTGCATGTAACCGTACCCACTTTTGCCTGCGTAATTACCCCTAGGTAATTTTGCACGTAATTCGAGGCCGAATAATCCTCAATAAAGGAATATAATATTAGAGAAATATTATGAGAAACTTGAATAGCAATTCATGCGAGTTAAACCTAATTTTTCTATACGTGTAAAATGACCAAAATGCCCTTAGGCCTTTTTACCTAGAAAATCAAAGATAACCAATCTAGATTATCTTTGAGAGGTTAGTTTAATACTTGATAGGGATTATATGTGCTTTGGAGATAAAAATCTCAATTCTTAAATTTTTCCTATGTAAAATTACCGTTTTCCCAGGTAATTTTACATGAAATTATGTAATATTTGAATTTGGTTTTCACCCAAACGTTCAAAATGAGTATTTCAAATACAATTTGAGAATGTCTAGTAATTTCACTAATTTTTACATGAAATTACCATTTCACCCTAGGAATTTAACCTGAGATTGAGCAATGTTTAAACCCAGTTATCACCGGAAACCTAAAATGGTTGTACTAAGTAATATTTGGAAAGTTTAGGTAATTCCAGAGTTTTATGTTAAATTACTTTTTTACCCCTAGTTAATGATTAATGAGTTTACTTAAGTAATTAAGGCGATATTAGGCTCTAATCCTTTTCAAATTGATTTCATTCATTAAACCTCGAGTTAAAAATTAGTTACCTAAGGTTAAAAATAATTACTTGAGGTAATTAGAGCCTAAGATTGCTTAAGGTAAAATTAAATTTTCCTTTCCTAAAGAACTCATAAAATTAACTATTTTAAGCTTAAGGTTAAGATTTTGTTAGGTAAAATCTAGTATAATTATATTTTCTTATCCTAAGTTTAGAACTTATTTACAAATTGATTTTAACTCATTCGAAATTAACTTCATTTACTAGTGTATGATCATTCTTTTACCTTGTTTTGATTTGACCTAAACACTTAACCTTTTACCCTTTTTCACTAATTTATCAATTCCAAATCTTTCACCTAAGTAATTAGACATCTAATACATGTTTTACCACCCTCAAATGATAAGAAATCTGATCCTAAAGCTCAGATTTTAGCGCCATTTTGCTCCCCATTTCATCATATTTTAATGGTTTTTCCAACAAAGAAACATATCCAACCTTATCACCATTTATTTAGCTTTCTTTTCCATGATTTATGGTTATGTTTAATCAAAAGAAAAACCCACCCATTTCCACTAGGAGGTAATCAGCCACAATGTCTCCCATTAGCACCATATTTTAGTGTTTTCATCCATTATACATAAACAAAATTATTACAACAATGAAAGCATTTTTTCTAAAGTTTTCTTTAATTAAAAATTGAATTAAACCCTCCATTTTATCAGCCTAGGGAGCGCCCACAGCCCCCAAATGGCTTTAAATAGATGCTTTCCATTGCCAAAATGCACACACAACTCTCTAGCCTTAGCACTTGCTTTCTTGATAGTTTTCTTACTCAAAGTTTGCTCAAAGTTCTCTAATTCTCTCAAGATTTCAAGCTTCTTCTTCTTCCTCATTCACATTCAAGAGACTCCATCCTCAATCTCTAATCAAGCTCTAAACCTCAAGCATACACATTCCAACCATAAATCAACTCCTAAACATATAACCTTTCCATTGTCAAACACAAAAACACAAGAAAAATCCTTCCTCCACTCTAATGCCACTTGGCTGAATCCATCATCATTATTAGCATCAGATTTTCTTCTTCTTACTTCATAAAAGATCAAGCTTAATCTTTTATAAACAAGAAACAACTTGGTAAGGAGTTTATTTCATGTTCTTTCTCTTGTTCTTTGCTCTAAATTTCGGTTCTATGGCTTGTTAATGACCATGGCTTGAAGATGAGGAACCATGATGGTGGTTGTGAATCCATCATATAATGGACCTCTAAAGCTCAAGGTTTAGTTTTTGTTGTCAAAAGATTTATAGCAAAATTGTTAGTTTCCTTTAAGCTTATTTTTGAGCTTGATGATGAGTTCATGAGATAAGGTTCTTAGAACCATGGTATTAAGAACTCTAAAGCTCACTTTCTTTGTGCTAAGAATAATTGGAGTCAAAGAGTTTGATTCTTTAAAGGTCTTGACCTTTGAGCTAAACAAGATACAAAAATAAACTTGCATCCATGTTTATGCTTTAAGCCTTGCATATCATGTTTAATTTCCAAGCTTTGCTAATCATGTTTATATTTCAAGTCATCACTTAAATTCTCAAAGATAAGTAATTGGACTTGCATATCATGTTTAATTTCCAAGCTTTGCATAATCGTGTTTATATTTTAAGTCATCACCTAAATTCTTAATAAGTAAATGGACTTGCATATCATGTTTAATTTTCAAGCTTTGCATAATCATGTTTATATTTCAAGTCATCACTTTAATTCTTAAAGATAAGACAATGGAGTTGCATATCATATTTATATTCCCAAGTTATCAACTTATAATGACCAAAATTAAATGAGATTGCATGGCATGTTTATGATTCTAGTTATCACCTAAATATCTAAAGCTCAAGACTTGCTCCTTTATCTTAGATGAAAGTTTTAACCATGGACATACTCCTAACATGTAATTTCGGCCTTATGATGATAATAGGCCTAGAGTTGAGTTTTACTTGATGATAATGCTTCATGTATTTTCAATGCCTTGAAATAATTTGAAATGTGCAAAAGTGCAATTTTTGAAAGATTCTAGAGATGTGAATTATGGCTACTGATTTGGATTATTAGTTTATATATAATGTACACCCATTTTTTCTACTTTTAGCAGTAAATGACCGAAATGCCCTGAGGTCAATATTTCACCCAAATTAAGGATGGTCGGCGGCAATCCTCAAAGGGTCAACTCAATGCTTGAAGGGGATTAAGGGTGTTGTGATTGATAGCAGAGATGAAAATCTCATTTTTTCGAACTTTCGCTCAAATGACCAAAATACCCTTATAGCGTTTTACAGGTATAAGTGTCGTTTGAAACCCGAAACTTTTCAGGAAGTTCGAAATGCTAATTATAAGTGACTAATGATAATTGTATAAGCCCTGGTGATTCCGGGCAGTGTTTGTGCAAAATTACCATTTTGCCCCTGAAATAGTGTATGATGGGCCTAATGACGTAATTAAGGAAACCTAAGCAATATTAGACTCTTAATCGGAGATTAATTAATTTCGGTAATTAATCTAGAGTCAAAATAATTAATTGAGGTTAATTAGAACCTAAGATTGCTTAGAGAAACTCAAAATCCGTTTCTTGATTTAAGATTTTATGTCACATTTTCATAAATAATAAAATCTCTATTCCAATTTCCTTAAATTATGGAAATGGTCACATGATGAGATTCCTCCTAATAAAGGTGGACTTATATTAATCAAGCAAGAACACTCTTTAATCTTGTCTTGAACCACCTTAATTACCCATTTTCTCACCTAAAACACTAGATTACAACCCCTAATCCATAACCTAACCAAATCAACTTCTAAACACACACATAAACCAACATTAAAATGAGATTTTCTTTCCCCAATGCTCCTAATATGACCGGCCACTCCTCCCCCAAATTCATCCATCACATGTTGAAATTCAATAAAAATATGCTTAAAGAACCATGCTTGCCCATACCTTGAACCATGCTTTGGACCATACCTAGCTATACCCAAAGCCATACCATGCAAAGAGATATTTTTCTCTTCTTTCTCTCTCAAAAGGCTGCCGGCACTCCTCCATTTTCACCTCCATGTGTTTCATTTTTTAATAAATAGGCATAAAGGAAAGCTTGTAACACTTGCTCATTCTCACAACTTCAAAGCTTTCTTTCTCAAGCTCAAAGAATTCTCCTTCTTCTTCTTATTCTTCATTCTTCCAAGAGCCACCATCCTCCACCATTTCCTAAACACAAACCACCACACAAATACCAAAAACCTTCCTCTAAACACATAACCTTTCTATTTCCAAAATAAAAAACCCAAGACAAACCTTTCTTCCTTTTCTTTTCTTCTTGGCCAAAACCTCTTTGGCACCAAGGAGGATTTGTTCTTCTCATTTCAAGACAAAGCTCTTTTCTTTTCAAAAGGAAAACCATCCTTGGTAGGGAGTTGTTTTAAGGATTTGCTATTCTTTCTCTTGTATTACTCTTGTTTTAAGATGTTCTTTCTTATTACACCATTTTCGGTTCTTTGCTTTTCCTTTCCTTTCTTTATCTATCCGGCCTTATGGCCTACATCATGAAGAATGTAACGCCTCGTTTTTCTGCGTACAAATGACCAAAATGCCCTTGAGGTCATTTTACCCAATTCCGGGAGCGAACCCGACAGTCCTTGAATGCATCAACTCAATATTGAAGAGGATTCTAATTGCAATGTTTGATATCCGAGGTGAAAATCTCATTTTCCAACTTTCGGATCAAAATGACCAAAATACCCCTGCTTTTACGTGGTAAAGGTACCATTTGAGCCCTTGAACTTTCCAGAAGTTTGGAATGATGTTTATGAGTGGTTTTGATGTTTAGTCGGCTTGGAGGTCCAAGAGCAATTTTAGTGCAAAATTACCATTTTGCCCCTAGAATAGTGTACAGTGAGCCTAATGACGTAATTAAGCAAACCTAAGCAATATTAGGCTCTAATCGAAGATTAATTTATTTCGATAATTAATCTAGAGTCAAAATAATTTATTAAGGTTAATTAGGACCTAAGATTGCTTAGTTAAACTCTAATTACATTCTTTAATTCAAGATTCCTAGTCATGGAATCTTGAATAGTATTTTCTTTCTCCAATTCCTTAAATTAAGGAATTGTGCCCATACCTACATTTGACTAAGAAAATGATTTTAAATTGTTAATCTAGCAAGATCACTCCCTAATCAAGTCTTGACAACCTTAATTAACCATTACCTCACCTAAACACTTTCTTACAAACTCCTAATCAAAACCTTAATCAAAGAAACACCTAAACACATCATTAAACCACAATTACATGAACATTCTCTTCCTTCCTCTTGGCTATAAAATTTTGGCCGAAACACTCCTCCCTAAATCCATCACATGTTGTTTTAATTCTCACTCAAGAGCCATGCCTAGGCCATACTTAGAACCATACCTCACCATGTTTTCAACCATGCTTGCCATGCCTAAGCCCATACCCATTCAAAGAGATATTTTCCTTCCCCAAAGCAAAGCAAGGCGTCGGCCACTCCTCCTTGTGTAGCCTCCATGTTGCAAAATTTCTATAAATACCAAGCCTTGAAGAACTTGGTTACACTTTAGAAGCTTTGCCAAGTTTAGTTTCTCTTGCTTTTTCTTGCA
>JAMLFY010000164.1:0-58445 GCA_030441495.1 Dalbergia oliveri
ACCAATTCATCAATATAATGGGCCTATCACTCTTCTACCAAAGTCCCCAATCTCAATTTCCTAAGATAAAGTAAGTGTTTCCAAAACTGAAAATTTACCAGCATTTAGGTTACTTACCAACATTTTGAACACAAATCACCAACAAACTGTGATTACTACCCAACACGCACCAGAACTTGATTTGGTTAATTTTTATTCGTTTTGCTAATGTTGGATGTTGTTGGAGGAGAATTCATCAATATAAAGGGCCATAAGTCCTTTACCATAGTCCTTAATCTCATTTTCCTACAAAGTAATCCCCTTTTCAGGTTTTTCAAACTCTAAATTTACCGCATTTTGCATACTTACCAACATTTTGAACATTACTTAACATAATTTGATTACTTACCAACACGCAGCAGAACGGATTTGGCATTTTTATTCATTTTGCAAGTCCTCCTGGGTTGTGGAGAGTGACTAATTCATCAGGATAAGTGGCCTATAAGTCCTCTACCATAGTCCTTAATCTCATTTTCCTAACAAAAGTCATCCCCTTTTCAGGTTTTTCAAACTGAAAATTTACCAGCATTTGGAATACTTACCAACATTTTAAACATGACTTACCAACATAATTTGAATACTTACCAACATTAACAGAACGGTGATTTGGCTATTTTTATTGATTTTGCAAATCCTTGGTGTTGTGGAAAGGACCAATTCATCACAAAGGGCCTATAAGTCCTCTACCATAGTCCTTAATCTCATTTTCCTAACAAAAGTACCTCATTTTCAGGTTTTTCAAAACTGAAAATTTACCATTTGACATACTTACCAACATTTTGAACATTACTTACCAACATAATTTGATTACTTACCAACATTAATAGTAATCATTTGCTATTTTTATTGATTTTGCAAATCCTTGGTGTTGTGGAGAGGACTTAATTCATCAGAAATAAGTGGCCTATAAGTCCTCTACCATAGTCCTTAATCTCATTTTCCTAACAAAAGTCATTTTCTTTTCAGGTTTTTCAAAAAATGAAAATTTACCATTTGGAACATTACCAACATTTTAACATGACTTACCAACATATTTCTAATACTTACCAACACGCAAAAGTTTGTGATTTGGCTATTTTTATTCATTTTGCAAATCCTTGGTGTTGTGGAGAGGACCAATTCATCAAGGACAAGGGCCTATAAGTCCTTTACCATAGTCCTTAATCTCATTTTCCTAACAAAAGTAACCCCATTTTCAGGTTTTTCAAAGTCTAAAATTTACCAAGCATTTTGCATACTTACCAACATTTTGAACATTACTTACCAACATAATTTGAATTACTTACCAACATAGCAAATAGAAGTTTGATTTGGCTATTTTTATTCATTTTCCAAATCCTCCGTTGTGGAGAGGACTAATTCATCATAAGTGGCCTATAAGTCCTCTACCATTGTCGTTAATCTCATTTTCCTAACAAAAGTCATCCCCTTTTCAGGTTTTTCAAACTGAAAATTTACCAGCATTTGGTAGACTTACCAACATTTTGAACACGGATTACCAACAAAGTGTGACCACTTACCAACATGCACCAGAGCTTGATTTGGTCATTTTTATTCGTTTTGCTAATGTTGGATGTTGTTGAGGACCAATTCATCAGTATAAAGGGCCTATCATTGCTCTACCATAGTCTTTAATCTCAACTTTCCATGGAAAGTCATCTCCTTTTCAGCACTTCAAATGATTACCATTAGATGACTTACCATCATTTTCAACATGAATCACCAACGTTTCCTAACAAAATTTTCCAGTTTTGATCTTTTATGAAGGACTTAAAGTCCTGTAGAGCACTAGTTCATTAATCCAAGATCCCTTCAGCCCTACAGAATACTTTTCATTGTCAAATTTCTCAGAAAACTCAAATCTCATATTTGTCATACCACAACTTATATGTACACTTACCAAGAGAGACCAAAAAATGTTAGACCTGTAAAATAGTTGTGAACAAAAATGTAAAACATGAAATATTTGAAATCTTTTGGCCTGGGCCACACACTCTTGATGTTGTGCTTAGCATCAATTCACTTTATCATATCATGAAATAGTATTGTAAATATAAATGTATTTTGAATCAATCCTTACAATTTTAGCCTTTTATTTTTTCATATTGCAAATATTGACCTTCTTATACATAAATATCTGCTCCTTACAAAATACACCAGTATATTTGATGGCACATGTGGGCACAAAATTCTACCACCTACGTACATAACTACTAGATATCATGTGCCGTCAAATAAACCATATATTATATTTCAATATTACAAAAAAACAAAAAAATTATATTTTTTCCTGAACTTTTCACCCATCAATTTATGGGGTTTCTAGTAAATACTCCATTGTCCAACACATCTTCACAAAAAATATGATGCATTTGACCCAATTCACCTATGTACACATTATGTGTTGTATTCTTCAATAGGGTAATGATCATCCTGTACATTCATACATAGAAGAAAAAAATGTCAGTATAAAATCTATTATCAAGGCAATTCCAAAACAAACATAATTAATAATCAACATACCTTTACAAAAAATAATAGATTTCAATGTCATCATCCATCAAACATAATATCTGCCACATTATCAAAAAACAAGATACATCCTTTCTCTTAGAACATCATAAGCTAAACTATTAAGATAACAAAATATTTCACACCTATTATATTTTCATCAACCTCCAATTCAAGGATTTGGTCCTCCAACATCCATTGTGAGAGAGCTGGACCACCATCACTCAGTAGATTAGTATATGAGAAACCCTGTGCACCATAATGGAAAAGCTTCATCATCAATAAGGATAACCAAATGAAGTTTAGAAGACTTCATCAATCACAAGCTTGAATACATGGACTTACTTCATAATCCACACAATGAAGCAATGACACAAAATTTCCTGGTTCAACATTGGGTAACTGTGTATTCAAAAAATTATCTTCTACTTGGAACTGGAACATTTGTTAAGGCAAACACCCATAGATGTTTATTGAAAAAAAAAAGATAAAACAACAATTAAATTTAATAGAGTGGGTAAAGTATTAACAAACATATGACTTAGTAGCAATACATAAAGCCAATAAATGAAAAATGTCACAGAACATTAAACTCTCAAACATTATTACATAACATGCACCATAAATACTAGATTCAAAGATTATTACAAATTAAATACGAAGTTAGTGTGCAAACATAACATCACACTTTTATTATTCAACTTTTCAGGACATCCAACCTCGATGGATGACCGGATGCATAAGTTTCTTCCACCTTCATGAGCAATCTCCATGTCAGGAAAGTCCCATAGAGGATAATGAGCACTAAGTTAAACATTTGTCTATAGTTATGGCATTTTGAAACACAACAACTTATACATCAAAGAATAAACTAACCTTCATAAGCTCTTTTTGAACTTTTTGTGCCTTTCTTTCTATTTTGCACAATCTTCTCAACTTGAGACAATTTTCTCTTCGAAGGTGGTCTTCCTTTACGTGCTACACGCAAAGGGCTTCGAATTTCCTTCATATGATTTTGACACTTGTCCCCTTGACTTGTTTGCAACATCTTCACCAACAGCGGTCGAATTAAAATTGCTTACCAACGAAGGCATAGAGTGCAACTTGGATATAAACCCATCAAGAGTAGCATGAAGGAGATTGGTTGCATCATCAGAGAATCTGCAACTTGTTCTGCAACTTCATAGAAATTCTTGCAATTTATCAAATCTCTCCATTCTTGGCTTCAATTCGGCCACATCATAACTACTCTTTGTGTAAGAATGCTTTCGTTTGATCCTTTTGCTCCATCTTGCTAAAATAAACTTAGATGGCAATTCCTTTACTCTTTCAAGTGTAAGCACACATAGGGAATGCCTACAAATTATACCTCTAAACTCAAATAGCAAGCACTTCAACAACTTACGTCATGATTTTCGCGATTGAATTTTACCTTGTACATAGTATCCCTTGGTCGATCATTGACAACAATTTCCTCTAACACATTATACGTAGCAACTACTCCATCCACATTATTGAGACATGCACCACAATTCATTTTTCCTCTAAATTCAACTTGCACCTCATTAAACTTTGCATGAGTATACTCCAATTGGAATTGCTTTTCAATGGCAGAGTTAGAACCACAATGTATAGTTGTGTTCATTGATTGGAAATCAGCCTCTAATTTTTTTTCCGCTACTCCTAAGAGCGTTGTCATATTGCTTGACAAATTGCTGCAGACTTCTTTGAGTTGACATATCCGTCAAAGAAAGCATGAATACTCTCACTTCGTTGGGTTGTAGACATCCCTCCCAGAAATACCTCTTTAAGAAGATAGGCACCCATCTATACCGATCCTTGTACAATCCACTAAGCCACTCATTTGTTTCCAAGCTCAAATTCCTTCAATAAAGAACACCATTTGTCATCAAATTCTTTCAGTGTCTCAAACGCCACCTTCATTGCAGACTTTATCTTCTTATATGCCCCATATGAGCTAAGCTTTAAGGGATCTTTTTCATTATATGCCATAAGCACCATCTGTGATGGGTACTAGGCATGACTATCTCAATTGCTTTTTGCATGGCTTTACATTGATCTGTCACGATGGCATTGGGTGGCTTTCCATACATACATCTCACCCAACACTCAAAAAGCACACAAAAGAGTCGGTATCTTCCCGCGAAAGTAAGCCACACCGAGTAGACATGTTTGTCCATGGTGATTAACACCAACAAACGCAGCAAAGGGCATTTCATATTTATTTGTGAGATATGTTGTGTCAAATGTCACAACATCTCCAAATGATTCATACGTAGCCCTACTTCTCGCATCCCCAGAACACATTTCTCACATGGAACTCATCATCAACATCTATGTCATACACAAAATTGCAGTTCCTTTCTTTCATTCTATGGAAATAACTTAGCAAGGCTTTGGCATCTCCTTCTTTGCCAATTGCACGTCTTTCCTTCTGAATATAATTCCTGACATCCCGCTCATCAAATGTCAAATTCTCATACCACCTTAGCTTGGGCAAGAGATTGAAATGTCTTACTAATTCTCACCCCCATCATCATCATTCACATTAATTGCTCTCTTTACATGCATGCTAATGCTCTTGTTCATCCAGAACTTCCTTGCTTTTGTAGGACTGAGATCATGAGAGTGTTCAAGAATAACCTTTTTTATGCTCCACTGTCCATTGTTGTCTTTCCCGCTGTAATCTTTGCATCACATTTTGCTACACAAGTTGGAAGTGTCTTTAATGTTGGTGGTATTTTGGAGACACGAGTTCCTTCTCGTGAGCATGCAAGAACCAAATAGTATAATTTCCCATCAAGCCCTCTTTGAATTCCTTATCTTCCATCCAAAGCCCTTTCTAGAAGCATATGTTTGATAAAATGTCTTCATATCTTCTTCTGGATGAAACTCCATTTCAACAGTTGGCTCCTTCACTTCAGAATTGATGTTTGAGCCATCAACATGACCTTCAACATCAATATCAATAGTTATATTGTGATTGCTTGCTTCCTCCATCTACTTTACCTTCAAAATAAAATATACTAAGCTTGTGTGGAAGAGACAATGCACACAAGAGCACGAATAAGAGCAGAATAACATATTGGATGTTGAGTAACACTCAGAAAATATGTACATAGGTCATAAACAAGAAATATGAATATGTGTGAGTAATACTAAAAACATCATATACTTCTTCCAATGGCTAAATTACATATATCAACTTTGCAATCAATTTTTTATTTCACATTCCAACTCATATTATTTAGCTTTATCTCTACTTTCAGCCACTTCTATTTGATTCTTTTCTAAAATAATGACACTTAAAATTACCTCATGTTAGATTACAAAACCTGTGAGTGAAGGATGATATTTCTTAACCAGAAAACTAGACACTCTATATATAGCAACATCGTCCTATTCGACCCAAATGGCCTAATTGCATTACTAATTGATGAAGGAAGTTCGGGTGCTTCATGGAGGTAAATCCACAATGGCAAGGTGACTTTACAATTTTCCTGCACCTAGTTGGTAATTAGCTCAGCTTTTGCTAACTTTAGCTCAAAATGTTAGTAACATCCTTAGATTGTTGGTAATTCTTCATAAATTTTTAATTACCATAGTTACGAGTCCTTATAACTTTCGATCAAATACCTACTAAAACAAACTCCTTCGAACCATAAATTACCATAAATTATTTAAGGGAGCAAAATATCATTGTAGTGGTTCGATTGATGATAATCTGAAAAATTAATGTGAGCCATCCAACACTATCGTTGATGAACCACAAAAAAGGTTCATTTTTAGCAAAATATATCAGCACATGACTTAAAATTTGCAACAAAGAAAGCCTAGATACCTGATTTCTATTCAACTTTAATTTGATGTGGAACAAGCGTGGTAGCCAATGAAAAAGATTGACAGGATAGGGAGTTCAACCAAGAGCACTATAGAAGTCCTGTCACATGTACACACACTGATTATGCTATCAAAATATAATCAACCCATTAACAAGAAGGTAAAAAATTAGAGCATAGACCATGGAGCCTCAGTAACTAATCAATCTAGTACAAGAGAACCTTGACAATAGGGGACAGTATTAATTTGTAAACACAAAATAAACTGAAAATTATCTTTTAAAACCAAACGCAACCTAGAATTAAAAAAAAAACACTATGTAAAAATATGTGATTCTTCTCATTATATTTCTTAGCATTCTTACAATTTAACATCTTATCTTATCCTTTACCAAGAGGGCCAACCAGATCCAATTTCACCACAAGCAAGGAAACGAAGCATTCCTCAAGAAAACACACTACCAAAAAATAGGGTGACATATCTGTTCCATTATACTCTTTGCCTCTCCCTTCCTTTTCATTATGAGTCATGCACTTCCAAATAGCCCTTTGTGATGCATCTCATGATATTTTTTGGTTTGTCGTCTCTAAGCTAAGGGTATTCAATGTCATGGGGTGCTTGGTGTAATATATTAATTTTAATGAAAAAGAAGCATTCTTCGAGAAACATACTACCAAATTTGGGAAAATTTTCACTTCATGTATTTATTTTTTTTTTTAAAAAAACTCAATCCTGAATCCTGCTACCCACGTAACACAAACCAATAAAAACTCAGACTTTTCCTTTTTTTCTTTTTTTTTTTTTCAAATATAACTTTGTAAATGAATGAAGAGGCATGGTAATGAATTGAAAAAGAAGTAGAATGAGCATGGACAAGAAGAAGGGACCTTGCCAACGACGACAGGAGAAGAGGTCTTGAGCTTGTGCATAGCGACCAAAGAGAGTGAAGCCCGTCGTCAACTGGAGTGGCTTTGTCGCAGATCACACTACTTCCATCACGAACACCCGCCACTTCCGCGTGTTTCCCGTCGCTCACGTGCTGCCTCCGCTCGCCTCGTCGTCGCACCTTCCGTTGTGTGTAGTGGATGAAGAAACTTGTGTTGAGTTTGGTGGATGAGCAAGTGAGCAAGTGGTGGGGTGAGAGTTGAGAGCTTAGAGCAAGTGGTCACAAGTGAGAGTTGAGGGAGAAAGAAAGTTCCCTCACCCCTTTTCCTTTCCTCTTTTGCCCTGCGATCTGTTTTGTTTCCAATATTTCCTGTCACAAACTACTCCACCGTGTGCCATCCTGTGCCTGCATGTCTATAATAGACAAGCCGTGAACAGGATCGTGCGTCGCTCCGTGCGTCGCTCAAGTGCGTCAGAATTGGCCTCTAAACCTTAAGAATTGACATTATTTGATCCTTAGTTAGGTGGGGTAGCAAAGATTCTAGTCCTTCACACGTGCCACACAGGAATGAAATTTGTCTCATATCAACAATTATACTATGCATTTGTTAAGTTTTTTTTTCATTAATAATCGGTTAAAAAAAGATTTTTCTCATTAATAGCTTCGTGAATAACTTTTCTAGAGCTATATACAAGATAATTTACATTATCAAAAAAATATACAAGATAATATTTATAAGAAAGTTGTGATGAATGAATTATATGATGAATATGGAGTGTTGAATGATCATATAGAAATGAATGATTAAATAACTATAAAACAAATATAATATACGTGTTTACTCATTCATTTAAACTCGCTTTATATAAATATACTTTGCATAGTACAAATTTTTTTTTTTTGATTCAAATATATAATATAAAACTATTAATTTAATTATTAACTAAAAACTATATATTATATTGATTCAAAATTTATATATTATTATTATAGAAGAGGCAAAAATTTAGATATAAAATAATATTTACCCTATAATTAAGAATAAACTTGCTTGAGTGGTGACATAGGAAGGGATTTCCTAGTATAATAAGGATCAGATTCTGGACAATGAAACCATCAAATGGAAGTCATGAATATCTGATTCAAGTGTCCACTACTGCTTGACAAATACAATATACATTTAAAAATTGCTTTAGATAATGTTTCGACCGTTTTATATTTTGTACTTTAGCCAGTTTTTACTATCTTCTTAGATGTTTAGACATAATCAACTATGTTGAAGAAGGCTAAATTACCAATGATAATATTTTATAATCAACCACTTTTAAGGATGGTTCGTATATAGAAATAAATTACCTACAAACTACCTGACATCGTATGTCAAGAAAATGAGAAGCTGCTCGTTTTATAAGGATGGTTTAATTTGACCATTTTTTAGGAAGTTTTTTCACACTATTTAGATAACAATGCTAATTGTTCAGGTACTAGGTTATTTGAATCTCTAATATTATAAACTAATATCATAAATATTTGAAGTTTTGAACTCATATTTTACTTTAAACATTCTTATTGATGATTGATGATTTGATTTCAATCTCTTTACCAAGTTACGAGTTTTTATTGAGTAAATACTTCTAATGTAGTATTTAAATTATGGAACCCTTACACCCAATTAGTTTCATTACACTATGTAAATAAGTAACTAACGTGTAATACTTGAAACTTCGTTTATGATAAATTAAGGGTGGGTTTCAATTTTCAATTTTTATTTTCTAATTTTATTTAATTTTTTACTTTTAAGCTTTTGTGAATAAAATTAATAAATTGTAAAAATTAAAAACTAATTTATAAAATCAAACGCAGCATAATATTTTAAGTTTATCCTTGTCTTCATGGCTAACCATAACAATAGCTCACTATAAAATTCTTGTTTTCCATTAGATGGGTCGCTTTTGTCGTAAAGGGCAAACTAATTAAAAGAACATGTCAATTAGCAGTGGCTAGTTCAACAAAATTTTTAGGGCCCAATAACTTTGATATGTTATTTAGATGATAATAATTAAATTAAAATTAATTACGTATTTTATATATATATATATATATATATATATATATATATATTTTAATAATAACCAACATGACAAATATTAATACATACTTGGATTAAAGGAGCCCAACCCAATTTTTTTTTAATAATTGATTGTAAGTATAATTGATATTTAATAATTAATTATTTAAAAATTAATTTTATATTTTTAGACATCAAGTTAAAAGAGCATTGTGTTATGCTTATAATTATATGAAAATAACTGATTTTGTGTATGAATTATTAAAAAATTATATGAAATAATTTATTTATTTTATAATATTTATTTTAGATTATTTTGATAAAAATATTATAATTTTAAAATAATTAACCTTTATCTATAATTAAGATTTTGAAAAAACTACTAACTTAAATTATAAGTGAGTTTCACATTTAAAATTCTAATTCTTCACATATAAACCATTTAAACTTTTTACAAAAATACATGAAATTATGTTAAAATAGTTTAAATTTGGGATTTTTTTTTTTTGGCATTTCAGAACGTACGTCAAATTGTGTTAAATTTTTTCTAATCATTATTAGTCATCAAAATAGAGTTCAGAGTTAATAAATTTATTATTTAATTATTAAATTTGTTGCTATTAAAATCTTATAATTACTTATCTATTATAATAAAAAATATTTATCTCTAAAATGACGTTTAATTGTGATATTTTTTTATTTCTATTTTTTAATTGGAAAAAGTCTTAATAGACTTTTTAAGTTAGAGAAGTCCATTTATATTGAGTAGCATCATTTATACAAAGTAATATATTTGGATTTTAAATATATTTATTGTACAAAACTTTTCTCTATGGGTGTGTTTATTTTATATTTTTGATAGAAAATAATTTTTAAAGAAAAAATAATTTAAAAATTACTTTTTATAGAAGCTATTAATGTGATCTTATATTTAAAAATTAAAAATAGATTATAAGACTTTTAAAATAGTGAATGACTGAGTCAAGATATAACAATATATAATTAAATATTCATGTAAAAAAAAATTTACATTGACAATCATAAAAATTAAATTCACACACACACACACACACACACATATATATATATATATATATATATATATAGATTTTTTTTAGAAATTTTGGGGGGCCATGCCTCCATTGTCTTGAGTATGATCCGCCTCTGTCAATTAGCGTATAAAACACGATCCTTCAGTTTCATATCACCTCAACAGAGAAATATTCATAAACAACAGAAGAAATAGCAACATATAATAGAAATATTAAGAAAGAATAGGAAAAGAAAAAGACAGGCAACTCCATTTAATTATACATCATTACAATAACTCTCAAACTTAACAAAACTATATATGCCTACACGCATAACTATTACAGTTACAGAGCTAGCAAATGTTATATCCATGAAAGCATATATAATAAACAACATGACTAGATATATGATCGACAAAAAACATAACCAAACTATTGCAATGACAATAACTAATAAAAGTATAAGGCAGGGAAATAAGAGGTAGCTAGACAAAATTAAACATGCATAAAAGGGAAAGGAAAACAAACAACACTATCAATTCAAGCTCATATTATTGAGAACCCTTCTAAGCTCAAGGGTTGGTGGTGATTCATGCCCCACACCAGGGCTATGTCCAGGTTTTGTTGGGCGGAAGGCATCACCCTCACCAGGCTTATCATCATTGATGGTGTACAAAAGGGAAGAAGAAGGAGGTTGTGGACTCCTCACTTTAGGAATAATTGGTGATGGTGGGTGAATAATGTACTTATTGGACTGCCATTGAGCAAAAGTTGTGTTGCATAATAAGGATCATCACAAGAAGAAAGGTTAACTTGATGGTTTTTAGCCATGAATTAAGCTCAAGAGACTAAGAAGAAATTAAAGGCTAATTAATGGGGTTTCACTAAAACAAGATAAGTAACTTCTGAATCAAAGACTATTAGTGTTGACTATAGCTTTGCTTCAAAGAGAGCCACTTAATGATGCTTGTGATCAGCTAGCTAGCTGAGGGTGCTATAAACATGACTGCTACGGTCCCACGTGCGGTCATAAACTCATATATATTCCTAAGCATTCAACATGATCATAAGGGTTTGATGCACATGGTGATGCCCCCTATTATGTTAATGAAAAAATTGAAGAAAAGAGAAGGAGTGGGCATTGGAATATTTCCAAAATAAGAGAAGAATGAAATGTACCAAACAAAATATTTCCTCAAGAAGAAATTAGTCCAGCATATATTGGTTCTAGTAACAATTTCCTCATGACTCATGGCCATTACATAAGAATGCTCAAAGATGTTAAAGTAAACGGCATTGATCATGTGATTAGACAACACTAAGAAACAATTGGCTTTATATTGGTTACTTTCTGCAATGGGATTCAAGTTACTGTGTGTCAAGAAAATGCTTCTTCCACTAATTAAGTAAACCGTGGGTCTAGTTTGATACAACAAAACATCTTCTCCCATCTCCCATTTTAGGTTATCACTCTCTAAAACGAGCATGATATGGCAATTGGGCGCATTAACTATTCTGCATTGTCGCTTTGCTTGAGGTGCATGGCCACTCCATTTTGATTCATGTCAGGAACTATTTTTCAATTCGGTGATATAGAATGACCAAATAAACTTCTCCAGATCTTACTATGAACTATGAAGGTGCTCGTTGGTAATTAACCACTTCTTCTGATGTGGTGTTTGGCCACGCGTATATATAAAATACTATGAGGATATATATTCTATACACACCTGACTTCCCAGTAGGCCGTGATTCTATGTAATATTGCTTTTCTGATGTATTATAGTATAAACCCATTTATGGTTTTTTTTGTGCATCATCTAAAACTTTTGAGAAAAATAATTCTATGATATAATATTAGAGTTTCTATGACCAAGTGGTTAGAAGTTCAAACTATATCATCTCTTATTATGTTAAATAATTGTTCACGCTTCAAAGTGAATATCGTTCATACGCAAGAGACGTATTAAATATAAAATTATTCATGTGTCTTTACTTATTAATTTAATTTTTAGTAATTCACAAATTTACCAATAGATACAACATAGATTTTTTTTAAACCTAAAAATGAGATATGCCATATAGAATGGAGAGAATCACATGATTCTCGTGAGATTTGTTATTAGTAAAGATGGTATAAGTTCATTATCCTTTCTTTCGATACCCAGAATTAATTTTTGTGTCTCTTCTCCCTTGTATCTACAAGATGTTTAATAATATCCATGCAGAAATGATACTTGGATTGAATTGGGGTGGACACTATTGAATCCTATATCATTTTAAAAATCCCTTCAAGATGTCCAAAAATAAGTTCAAGTGAAGAATTTCATGCGCTATAATGGTATTGACTGCATCAATGTAGTGACCTAGCACAATCACATTCCTCTTTATTCTTTCAGCTCTACATCTTATCTTGTTTTTAAAATTAGGTTACACTAAAGCCTCGTTCTTGAAGAATATGTTAGATGAATGTGATCTGCACGAAATTCTGCAGAAGTATGCACAAGTGGAGGAGCCTCCTTCTTGTCTTGAACTTTTTCAGTTTAGTCTACTTTCACACCCGTACAATTGACGAACAAGTTGCATTAGTTATATAGCACATTCCACACATTTATCTAAAGATACGTGGCCGCAAATAAAAACAAAATAGGACGCACAAATTTAATTAACTTAACTACAGATTTGCTGGACTAAACTAAACTACGATAACAAGTAACTAGATGTATAATCATTACATTAACTAAGCAGCTAAAGCACTAATCAGTGCCAAATTAAATCTGTTGGCCTGATCAATTAATACCGTGGCTCAAAAGTGATAGTAATAATCGTTGAAAAATGCTAGAAAACCAGAATTACGAAATCTTATATCCAAAATAATGTGTCAAAGTTATTAGTTTTCTAATGAATTAATGAGTCATATCACCTAATTTTTTTATTTAAGCAATCATCATGATTTATTATAAAAAATTCTATATATATTTTTCTTTTTTTCTGTGGGTTAAAGTTTAACCTTGAGAAAGCTTCACTAATCCTGAATTTAGGCATATTTTCAAACTCATCAAACACTTACACAAATATTTACAAATTACCCATCAACCACCCTACTTACTCATATTTATGTCTGGTGGGAACGCCAATACAAATTGCTCCAAGAGAGATTCCATTTGTGACAATTGCTCAAAACCTACAATTTCATTTATGTACTATATATATATATATATATATAAAGCTCAAGCCAACTCTTCTCTTTACTTAGACTTTACCATTTTGACACTTAAATTTTAAACACCTAAATATCCTACTCACAAAATATATCTTGCCATCATTACTTTTTTTCATAACTCATTCTCTTTCCATCACTTCTCTATACTCACATGAATTCACATGAATGTCTACATTTATATGATTGTCAAAATAACACTACCCTTTAAAATTGGCGACTTTTTATGCTATTGGTAGGCTGATACGATATAACCTAGGCCAACCCGCATCATTGGGAAGGAAGCCGTCTTTTCCACTTTAATTTCTTGGCTTAACCAACCACATGCCTCCATTCACCTCCATTTGATGCCATTAATTGTTGTTTGGTTTTATTATTCTTCCTATCTATATATATATTATGTCACTTAAAAAAAATTGTTTGTCATTTTTCACATTGCATTAATAGAATAAATTAATTATATTTTAAAAATTATATAAAAAAATTTAAACATATTTCATGACCAAGTTTTAATTATTTTGAGTTTCTTAATTCCTGTAGAAATGACTAAAGTAGCAAATAATATGGAACGAAGGTCATAATCTTTCTCTTACCATATTATCCATGGCTCTACTTCTATTTTAACTTAAGAGTCAAAATTACAACATACTAGTTATCACATAACTCACGTGATTTTATCTTTTAATTTTGATCAATAATGTAAAATCTAATGATAAACATTTATTCTTTTCATTATCACAATTAATCAATCTTCTTTATAAACAAAATTTACGTTAATTTTTTTTATAACAAATTTATGTAAAACTTTGTTCTATATTTATTTTACTCATTTAGATTTTGGTCCTTTTTTTCTAGTTATAAGTCATCAAATAATTTTGAGTAAATAACCATTTTGGTCATCATATTTTATAGTTGACATCAATTTAGTTTCTGAAAAATTTGACATCAATTTGATTATGAAATTTGAAAATTTAACATCATTTTAGTCTAACAATCAAATTCCACTAACACCATTAATTCCTTTAACTCTGCACCATCCAAAAATTAAAAACAAATAGAAGATAATTTTTCCTAAAAAAAAAATAATTTCCCAGATTCGCCAATCCAAAAAATTGGTCCCTTTCCTCTGTTTGTCGACATAGCCGCCACCTCTACCTCATATACAGCTGCTGTCTGCATACCCCTAGGCCGTTCCCTCACATATTAAGGAACTGTAAAGAACTACAAAAAAAATGCTTGGTTTTGAAATTTGAGCGAATAAAGGGTTCAAAAGACATAACACAACATTAAATTGAAGGGAAGACCAATTTTTTTGGTCGAGGAATTAGATATTATTAATTTTTATTTTTTTATTTTTGATGATGTGAATTTGAAGGAATTAACAGTGTTAGTGAAATTTGATGGGACCAAATCGATACCAAATTTTCAAGATCTGACTAAATTGATATCAATTTTTTTCAGGATTAAATTGATCTCAACTATACAATCTTAGGATCAAAATAATTATTCACTGAATGATTTTTAGTTATGACGGTTACTAATACTTTGATAAGTTAACTATATGAATTAATCTTTCATACAAGATATATAGACTTTCTTCTCTTAATAAATAAAACTACATGAAAACTCAAATAACTGAAAAATATAAAGACTAATACTCAATTGTAAGAATTAAAAATCCATAAAATGAAAAATATGAGGATAAAACAAAGCAAGTATAGTAGTTACTAAAACTTACATTAGTAAAAATGATATGGACTAAAATTTACTTTAGACCTTTAACCCAAAAAAACCACGTTAAACCTATAAACATTTCAACATTGAATCATGTTTATTTCTGTGATGATCATTCATGTATACTAAATTTGAATTAATTACATGTATATGATTCTTCATAAACATGTCTTTGAATCTGAATATGAATCGTCAAGTACTTTAAGAATAAGGAAACCATTTTTTCAATAATTAAAAATTCTTAACTCTAAAGAGGGAAGCAAAGGAGAACACCAAATGTATGTTCATCAGTACAACAGTCATACAAAATGGTAATACAAAACGAGAATTCAATCGAATAGTCTAAATCTAACTCCCAATTACTCATCACAAGGCACTTCAAAATCTCTGTCCCAAAAGAAACTAAGACCACAAATCGATAACCAAATCGAATCCAGAATTGTAGCTACCACCCTTCGTGTTCTAAGATATGAGCCTAGCTTTTAGTCACTGCCATTTCCATAACATAGAGGGATTCGAGCACCACTTATCAAAACATAACCTTCCGTGATCCATCACCACAACATATAACAGCACATAGGATCCTTTGAGTATGAAACTCGAACACAAAAGACCACAAATTAACCACCATGAAGACACAAACTCAAAATGGGCATGAAGCCACAATGGAGATTCCACTTCATTAGGAACCCTAACCAACAACAAGCAAGAAACCTAACTCAACAAGACACCTACATACAGAGAAAGTTTAATTCTGATTTTTTTATACAGTCATTTAACTTAATCTTTTAATTATATGCATGATATTTTAAATAATGAGTGTGCATGTAGGAATTAACTATGTTTATTTACGTAATAAACATTAGATAATAGTGTAAAATATTTATTGTTAATATATAAAAAATATATATGTATTATATATTACTAAATGTATTGTCACAACCTAACTTGGACCTATTCGTACGTAAGGAATCTCATTCCCATGTAAACCTTCTGGTGACGTGTCTTAAATGCATAACTTATCATAATATAATACTTAAAAGATAATTTTCTTTTAAATTAACAATTATTTCTCATTTAAAACATAATATTTAATTATATAAAACTGGAAATATTTAATATTCAAGCTTTGAAAACCCCTTCTATTTTATTCCGTATTTTAAAATCATAAACAAATCCATCATATGATATTAATCTAAATCTAATAGCCGCTAACCATTGAAAACCAAATCATAACTACATGGCTAATCAAATACATAATCTAATTAAAACCAATAGTTTAAATTCATACTTAAACTCGGAAACATGTAGGGAAATACATAAACTTTGAAAATAACTATAGTATCTCAAAATACATGCGTGACTAGGATCCGCTTGCAAAACTACTGAGCACTCTACAACTAATAGAAGCCTAAACTAAGCATTACAAAAATATAAAGCTCACCAAAAGGTAACTGGAACAACTAGATCGTGACGAACGACTGTGTTATACCCTTATTAGAGGAAGGGAGAAAGGTGAGTTAATAGACAAAGCTAGTAAGCTCTCACCTATCATCCACATGGGACAACCAAAGAACATATTTACATAATGCAATATACATACAGCGAGTATAAATCATTTGATATTTACATACATACTTAGCTAGGAAAACACTTTTCATTCCATAGATTCATAAACAAGTATTTCTAAACTCATAATCAAACATGAAATATTTTTCATTATGGTGCGGTAGAGCCCAAAAATACTATTTGAGCTGAATAATTACATATATAATAATTAAAGCTTAAAATCAAAGAGTCTTGCAAACAAGCTAAGGGTACCTAACCAAGTCCCATTTTTTGTAACTGTTGGGGGGTGATATTGTTCTTTGCAGACAACTTGGTACCAACGTTAACAATATCATAACAATTATTAACTAACTCTCATTCCCTATACTCTATCATCTAAACTAGTTTGAAAAAAAAAAAAAACCATAGTTGAAAAGTGGGCACTCTATCCTTGGCAAAAGCAGAGCCCTAAATTAAAGTACTCTTAGAGTTTTGAATTCATATAACTCTAACAGCCTAACTTTAGCATAATTGTGGTTGTGAAAATCGTGCTTAAGGATACCCTGTATGTAGGCATTCTGATTCAAGCCTACAAATATGTATTTGACAGTTGCTATATAAATTATATCCTAAATTTCGTACCTCTTGGTACCTTGAAACTGAAATTCTAAATTTTATATCTTAACGAACATATTTTTATATAGTTGATGATTCTAAATCATACTTAAAATACTGGGTTTTAAATCATGAAAACTCTAAAACTATAATAGCATTTTTCTTCATAAAACTAATCATACTTTCTTCTGCATAGCTCAACTTAATATTTTAATAAAATGATAATACATATTTGACACTTTCATAAACATCTTTAAATCATACATTTTTGAAATGATCATTTTCTGAGCATATAAAACATTTTCATAGCATGCATCAGTCCAATTCATGGTCCCATGGTTTTGAAAAATTTCATTCTTTCATGCTATCATCATAAATCATAATTTTTCTAGCTCCACATAATCATGTAAAATCATATCCTATACTTTTTCTTGTTTCAAATTTCTATGCTTAACAATCATTATGCAAGAAACATATTTATAATGATGAAATTAAGGCTATGAGGTCAAACCCACTCACCAAGGCTGGCGGTGAAGCATAACACCAGGACTCTAGGAAGAAGGAATGACACTAATGAACCCATTAAAACAAAAACCACAACTATAAGAAGCTCTAGATTATTCTAAACATACACCTACAACTTTGGGGAGCACCCCCACTTGACAATAATGAAAAATAACAAACCCCAACTCAAGATCATGAAAAAATGGAGAGAAAGAGACATAATCTAACAACATACTCACTTTGAAGCTTGGGGATGATAGATTTAGGTGAGATTGAGAGAAAAACGAGAAAAATTGATGGAGGAGGAGAAGTTCGCTTTCTTCTGATGGGAAGGGGCCGATTAGGGTTTAAAAAGGTAAAAAATGAGCAGTGCGTTTCTGGGTACTGTTCATGCTCTAGGGGACGCAATAGCGGTCAGGTCACGTGTGCTCAGCGGAACTTATGACCTATATAATTGGTCCTGGACCACTATAGCGAGACAGGAACCCCCTAACATCAGCAGTTTCTATCATCTGGCATCTGGTTTCAAATATAAATGTAAATAAGGAAATATCTACATTTGGATTCAAATAAAATATCATAAAAATCAAAATCCTAACAATTCAAAATCCAAATTTTGGGTTTTAGTTCAAATCCGAGAATTTTGAGATTTTAAAACTTGGTTAAAAACGAAACGTTTAAAGGTTTTATAAAATTTATTAAAAATCACTCTTCAACCTATTTTCTTTCTAGGAACAATTACCAGGACTTTTGATTTCAAGAGTGAACTCTACATATAACCCTCCAAAGAGGTATAGGACCCAAGACTTAGTGAAGTTTAGGACCCAACGGTGGGTCCCCGGATCTTAGACTTTACAAAACTTATCTACTCTACGTGTACACCGGATATTACATGTACTATCTCTAATTGCCACATGGTAACTTCTCATTACAATTAAAGGAAAATTATTCCTTCCAAAATTAATACACTGAGTTATATCTCTCTTTCTTTTGGTAGCATATTACAATTTTTTTTTTTATAATTAAAAGTGCTTCACTCTCCGGGAGAGATGTAGAGCAGAGCACCAAGTGCTCATCAATACAATGGTAAATGAAAACGGAAATAGAAAATGAGCTTCAACCCAATAGTCTAAAACTATCTCCCAGTCTCACATCACAAGGACACAAGGCACTACAAAAAATCTTTCTCACAAGACACTGAGAAACAAAAGCCATGTAACAGAATCATATCAGATCCAATATTGTATCTACTACCTTCCACGTTCTAAGATAGGAGCCTTTGTCAGGCTAAAACAAAAATGAAACCACCTGAAGTCAATTCCAACACCACTTCCCAACATGGATTCGAACATAATTCATCAAAACACAAAATTCTACCACGAGCCATCACCACAACCTATAACAACAACTAGGATCCACCAAATATGAAACTGAACAACAAAAAGCACAAAACCACCACCGAAAACGAACTCGAACACAAAATGGGCATGAATAATTGAACACACTACTAATCTCTCGCTAATTTCTATTTTTATATTTCTAATCTTCTTCCTTTATCTCTCACTCTCTGAGTTAGATCTACAATTACGTAAAGAGATAAAGCTCATATTTGAACATTTTGGATTAACCGTAGTTAAGTAAGTTAGAATATTCTCCTAATAAGGTGGAATGCAATTTTCAACCAAAAATGAAGTTGGGTGCTATTTTGAGAAATCTGAACTCAGTGGGGTTTGTGTTATCACGGAATAAATACTACTATCATGTGTGTATACATACATGATAAAATAGAATAATTAAATAAGTACTAAAATTTTCACAAAGTTTTATAGGCTTGATGCGTTGATGAAAATTTTCTATTTTAAAGATCGGAATGAATGTCATTATCACTAAAAAAGCAAGCTATTCACAATAGTGGTTGTGGTAGGCCGTAGGATTTAGGTTAAACCTGCATTCCCTAACATTGCTTTACAACAAGGCGTCACATTCCTCCAAGAATAATATAATAGTGTTGTAGTCAAGTTCTAAATATATGAAGTGGGTGACTTTAACATACGGTAAGCTAGGTTGACATTTGGCTACGTTTCTAGCGGTTGGCTTTATTTGGCAAGCGTATTGATGAGCTTAACATTCGGTTCAATGACGTCTATAATGGTCCAGCCTCTAAGCTTGATGTGGAAGAGGAAAAGGGTTCAAACTCCAAAAAAATATAATTGTTGGGAAAACCTTTTAGTCGTATATATTTGAGAATAGACGCATCTTGAAAGATTACAAAATAATTAATTTTATAGCAAATCAATCAAGATTATCTTAGTGAAATTAACTTTAGTTTCACTCTATTTGGAATTTGGCCAATGTCTTTGAGTTTGTGAAAATTATTATATTGTCTCTATCTAATTTATAAAATCATTACACTACTCTTCCCTTGTAAGTACAGAGAGGTAACCTCTGGACAAATAGAATGTAGTATAGATGAATTTCATTAAATCTATGGGAAGTTTAATGTAATTTAACCTTAATTTTAAAAAGGAAAATAGAATGATTAACATATAATTTTTGCCAACAATTAATAAGAAAAAAAAATCTCAGGTGCTCTAAGAATAATTAAGAGAAAACATTTATTCAGTTTAATTTATTAATTGACATAATAGTTTACGGGTCATTATTGTTTATTATTTTTTCTTTATTTTTAATATAATAGTTGGTGTACCAATTAATATATTGAGTAGAGCAAATAATTTCTTTTACTCTTAGTACCTCTAAATATTTCTCAAGTTAATAATAATGACAATCAAAGATATATTGGAACTGCTGAGTAATTTAGATTATCTGAGAATAGTAATTTTAACACCAGATATTGACTTTTATCTTCAAAAACCAGCAGCGTGCAGCAGAAAATGAAATCAAAAGAATATGGCAAAACCAGGTTGTTTTGAAATAAAGATATTTACGTACAACAAAGTTGAGTGTTTGAGGAACATGGCAACTAGTTGTTTTTCTATATATTTCTTTTGTGACCGATGAGCAACTAATATTATTAACACAAGTCATTAACCAAGTTGTAATTTATTTAACTAATTGTATGCATTGCTGAAAACATTACTCATCAAAACTCCTTAATTAAAGTAAACAAATTAAAATATGGCCAGACACTTTAAATTAAATATAATATTTTTTGAAAATCTCATAAAACTAATATATTATTATCAAAATTCAATGTATATAGAAGAAGTGGTTGGATGTCTACAAAGTGATTCTGAAACTATTCAATTTTATTTTCTGTTCTGGACTTTTGTTGATTTCTTGGCTTTGGCACCTACATACTTTTGCTTTTCCTCCCTGTTATGTCAAATAACTTCCGAACGTATAAATTTCCTTACTTTTTACCTCGGCCATGCCCCCATTAAGTTTCGAAGAACATTCTAACTCGTTTTTATTCCTCTGCTCTCAAACACAACCAATATATTAAATTCTATCGTCGTTTTTTCTTTTCCTGCGTTGAATTATATCAAATTTTTAACTGCCATCCTACAGTCTGATAATGACATATTGAAATCTGAACTGTTCAAATATATCAATGTTATAATTCTAGATTTCTTAAGCACACTTTCTCTGTTTCAAAAAGCTTAGCATTCAATTCTAAACGTTTTTTTTTTTTAAGAGAGAAATTGGTCATGTCGCAACCCAATTCGCAACGCGTACGGCGAAAACCTTAAAATTGGAACGCCACCAAATTTATTTAAATTGGGAAAATTGGAAAAATCCATTTATTAAAATGGTTTAAAACCAAGATTTGAGTTTGGAGTGGTTATGCATAGGGAAGGGTAGGGATTTAATCCTACGCACTCTAGTACACCCGTCCTAACGGTACCTTAATTGATTTATGCAAATTATTAATAACCTTTCAAAATATTCATTTTATATTTTTTTTTTACAACAAAAATTAAAAATAATTGAAAAACACCAAGTTGTCACAATAAGTGTGTTCTGAAAATACTATGTTAACAAATCATCACGGTTAAATTAACATTTTTATTCAAAATACAATATTCACAAATAAGTAACAAATTTAAACTAAATATATGAAAATGGAAATCTCTTATGAATTATAAATATTTACAAATAAGATAAAAATTTATTTTGATATTTTTACGAAAATAAAATAAAATATAAAAGAGAACATATTTTTAAAGAAAATTTGGAACATTAAGCTGTCACAACTCAAATGTCCAGAATATCAAGTTAACAAACGTTCTCTGAATTAACTTTTTTATTTGAAATAAAATATTTCCTAAAGAAATGATTATTTAAATTAAATAAAATATCTCATAAAAAATTTACAAATAAGACAAAAATTACGAAAATTTAATTTTGACTTGACAGGGATCAATCACCTGCTCTCATCATCTTTCTGATGGGGAATTTAAGTCACGTAGTTTGTAAAATATCATTGTAGGTTAATTAATTTTATTATTTTTTTTAAAGTTATTTTTAGAATATCAAACTTTAAAGTTAAATATTCCTAGACTATAGAATTAAATTCGCCAATTCAATTAATTCTATTTATTTATTTAAGAACAACTCATCAATTAATGAACTAAATAAAAACAAACACTCAAATGTCTCTTTTATGACCGAAAACGAAATGAATGCTTTTTATTTTAAACTCAAACTAAACAAATCCTAAAATAAGCAAGTCTAAAAATTTAAAGTAAAACAAGCAAAAGAAACATTAACCAAATAAATAAACATAGACCCAAAATCCAATCCAACAAAAATAAAATAATAACCTCTTAAAATAAAATTAAACCAAAGCTCCTTATATTCCTTATCCTAATTTTACTTAAATTAATCTTACAAATTTAATTTTCTAATTCTACCCCTTCCCCCACTCACACACACACTCACACACTCCACCATGATAACCCATTTTCACACACTAAAAGGAGAAAATAATTAAAGGAAAGAGAATCTAGAGAGAATGAATAGAGAGAAGCAAAGAGAGAGAGAAAACAAGAGAGAGAAATCTGAATGAGAGAGAGAGGGAGAGCCGCGAGCATGAGGAAGAGGGAGGCGCTCCACGCGCCGGGGCGGTGAGCGCGCGAGGTCGTCGCATAAGGGAGGAGCCGCAGAGAGGCTGAGTTGGCTGCGGGTCGATCTCCTCCAGCACCTGGAGCCGGGCGGCGGCTGGTTGGAGGCCGCTGCCCAGGCGCAAGCACGGCTGGGCGCGGAGAGCTATAGGTGGTTCCTTTCCGTGGACTGTTGTACCTGACCCCGAGCCCCGCTGCTTTGAGGTTCGCAAGGAGGGATGAAGTGTGGGTGAGGTGAAGGCCGAGAAAGGTGATGATGGAGGCTTTGGGTATTAGTAGTGGATGGTTGTGGAATGGCTATTGGCGGTGGTGGTGGAGGTTAAGCCGTGATGAGGGTGAAGGTTTGGGGATAACTTATTGAGGATGATGATAATAGTGTCACGATGGAGAAGGAGGATAAGGTGCAGCTGTGGTGGAGAGTTAGTGGAGCGATGATGAGGGAGGAGGTTGTGTGAGATGGAGAGGAAGACGGGATGGTGTGAGGATGATGATGATGTGAGGCCGCCTGGTGGGGGAGAACCACCCGCCCTTTCCTTTTCCCTTTCCTTTTAATTAAAATTTTAGATGATGATATTGCTATCTTGCTATTACCTTCTGACCTATTGGATTTTTGATGGTTCTAGCTTGTATCTTCTATTTTTTCTGAATCTTAAAGATTGATAGCAAGTGGTAATGGTTATTCTGTGTGTAAGGAGGTGATGATATGTGGTGATGAATGCTGATGGGTTGTGTTTTCTGCGAATTGTGTCTGTCCTCCCTCCTTTGGTTGAGGAGTTTGGGTCTGGATGGTGAAGAGGGTGAGAGGGCAGATTCACGGTTTTTTTCCTTGGGCGTGCACCCATCCTTATTCCTTTACACCCAATTTCACACTTTAAAGAATTTTAACACCTTGCACCCCATGGAGACAGCCATCATTTTGTTGCCAACTTTCTTTGATTTTCCTGATTTCTTCCTTGGTCCTTGCTTCACGTGGCCATATTTTTTTGCAGGGAATGAATGTTGGCACGAATGGAGTCCGTGACTCCTTGTCTTTTTTCATTTTCATTTTTTTTTTGAAAATTCTAATTCATGGATCGATGGGCTCCAAAAAAAAAAAAAGAAAAAGAAATGAAATGCGCTGGATAATTTTTGTTTTGATTGGGTTGTAAATGAGCTAAAAAGGATTTTTTTTAAGAAGATAAATAAATGAATAAAGGAAAATTGCAAAATTTTTGGTTTAAATTTTATCGGGCCGAACAAATTCGTGTGTTCACAATGTCATAGGATTGGTTTAATTTGGATGAATTTCTCAAAAAAATCTTTTAAAAAATAAATGTAATTTTACATTTGAATGTATACTTAATTTATACTTGAATATAATATAATTTTAAAATATATTTTTCTATTCTTAATATTTTTTATGCTATAAAAGGATTTTTTTTAGAAGATAAAAATTATAGATTATTAAAAAAATCTTATACTTATTTCTGGTGATACTGCTTTTATTTTAAATGATTTTAACCAAATATTCAAAAAATAACAATTTTCTTAAATAATTGCAAGCAAACAAACTCATAATCTCACTACTACAAAATTGTAGTGAATAATCGATTAAATTTTAGGGATTAGGTTTCGGATTACTGGGAGAACTTTGATAAGATCAATTAAATAACGTCACCGAAAAGAGAAAAGAAAAACATACCTTCCTTCAAATTTTATAACAGTGTGGTCGTTGTTCATATATATATATATATATATATATATATATATATATATATATATATATATATATATCAAGTGAGAACGTGTTTTATTATAAGAGTGAGAGGAGTAAATGTGGATTATTAGATTTTATATGAATGATCAAGATTAAAATATAAAATTATGATATTTAATAAATCATGTGATTATTAATTGTCATTAATTACTATATATATATAATTATTAGCCATAAAATCATTCATATATATGTACTTATCAGTTTAAATTTTTTGGAAGAGATTCTTTTATGATAATATTTATAAATATTACAAAAAGTCCTCGTTGAATGTTTTTTAAGATTTATTCATGCAATTTCAAATCAGAAATGTTGATTAGTTAAAGTCTTTTCAAAGTTTTGGGTGAGATTTGTAGTAACGACTAACGAGACAACTCCTCTTACACCTAAAATTTTCACCAAAACTCCAAAATGTAATGGGTTGTTATTCCCATACATATCAAAGAAAGAGTAAATTCTGATCATATCCAAAATCCATGAGTTCATCATTGCTTTATTAAGTCAAAATCCATCAACGGAAACCTCTCTTCAATTCCCTCCTTTATCAATATAATGAAGAATGCATGTTGACATGTTTGTTTAGTCTTTTTTGATAAGAAATAGAGCTCAAACTACCCAACATAGGAGTGGGCAAAAATACAAAGTCCAAACACAAACCAGCAAAAATAGATTATAAGGCAAAATGAAGCCACAACAAATAAGAGAAAAATACTAAGCTATGCAATATTCAAAAGCCATCCTAGATTAGTCCCCGTCGCTCCTTTGGCATTGTCATCAATGTGAGAGAGATCAATAGAAAGTATGTGGCTCATACTCATTGAGAACTAGCACTTCATCACATACCAACCACAATCCTTGCAAGAGGCAACAATAATCTGACAATAACCACAAAACTCCCATGTTGCAATAGGCATATAAGACATGCATGGATATCGTAAGGAATGAAGAGATGCTTATCCAAATCACTAGCCAAGCTGTGAAACCTCCACAATAATGCCATCTAAGGTTCCCAACGTCTAACTTACATCAAGTTTGTTGCAAAACTCGGTTCATATGGAAATTTATCACACCATGCCTTAGTCCAGTAACCAAGCCTAGTTAGAATCATGTAAGGCATATCCTCCCACACAGGTTTATAATTTTAAAAAATAATTCTATTTCTTATCCATCAAAGAGACCAACAGACCACGTACAAAAGACATTGCCAAAGGTTTTTATCAAATCCTCAAAAGGGGCTCCATTAATTCCAAGCATCATGGAAACTATTAGCATGAACAGGAAGGCATGCATGATAATTCCATTGGTTCAAAAAATGATACCAATGGAATAAGAAGAATATACAAAAGATAAATGCTAGCTAGCTCGCTACACTAGACAAACACAGTGAAATCCCATGTAAAATTTGTCTTCATATGATACAATTAAGAGCACAAATTAATGACATAATGTTTCTGGATCCTAATCAAAATTTCGGCATAAATTAATGACATAATTGAGATTAGTGGGTGAAGAAGGCCCACATATCCCAAACATATGCAGGTGGACAGACGTAAGAACACACTGCTGCTGCCTTAATTAATTTAAATTGTGTGTATTATCTTAAAATTAAACAACATATATACAATGAAGTCCTACGAATTAATTGTAGTTCAAAGCCCCCTTTAGTTTGTTTTGAATTACTAGCATGCCGAAAGATGAATGAATATTATAACACTAACTATGTTTTTGTGAATTAAGATACTACAACATGTTGGGATGCAACTTTTCTCTCTTGTAATGGTGAGGATAAAGAAGCATTACTGAGAAACATAGTATATACCTTGTCAAATGCTTAAAAAATTATTTATTTATTTATTTTGCATAGGAGTATTTGCATTGTCTGATCACCAGACTTTGTAGCATATATGCATTGCATATCCGACGTCCAAATATCTGATCATGGCAGAGCAAAGTCATAATATTGAAGAAAAGAGAACCGATGTGATTACGAAAATATTGGACAATAAAATTTTTTGGCATAATAATATAACATGATTGTTAGCATCAAAATGAATAAGTGAAATATATCACTTGTGTTTATCAAATAATCAACCACAATTTCGATAAAAATTTCTATCAATATTTTTTTGATATGTAGCATTAGTCGATATGAACTTCTTATTGTAACGTTCTAATTTCACCCAATATTATGATTCATCATTTATTATGTTTGAACAAATTTGAAGTGTCTATAATGAAGGTGTACGTGGAGTTCTGGACTAATGTCATTTTCATAGGATCGGAAATAGGAATTATTACTTTTTGTTTCGATAAATAAAATATTCAAACTACTTAGGGAGGCAAGCATGATACATATATACATGTTTAACAAGAAAGAAAGTCAAATCCAAATAAAAACAAACAATAAGAGAAACATAAGATGCCCAATCTCAATTAGCCCCTACAGTCCCTTCAACATTGTCATTAAGGTTATAGAGACAAGTGGAACGCATGAGGTCTACACACCAGTTGAACAAATATCAAGAGAACACAAACGAAAAACAACAAAAAACACGTACACATAAAAATAAATAAAGATAGTGACATAATATGAGTTAGTGAATAATTATATGTATGATGAGAGATTGATTCAGATAAAAATTTAAAATAAGTAATGTTATATTTCATAACAAAATAGTAAACAATATAAATCGAAATTTCTTAAGAAGGAAATTAAGTATGAAACATTATATAGCTAGGGGGGTTAAAAAGGACACAAGAATTAGGAAGTAGTCCAACAAAACAATTTATTTTGAGTGTTTGAAAAAAGAAATATTGGTGCATGAGAACAAATAAGGAGACAAGTCAACAGGAAACCTTGATCATACAAGTTGTGTGTGTGTGTGTGTTTGTTTTTTTTTTTTTTTGGGGGGGGTTATTAATTGGTGGCATAATCATTACATTAGACACTTTATGATTGGTAACCATTTAAGTCGTTTAGCTTTGAAATATCTTAGTTAGTGTAGTTAAGGATTACGACAATTGCACGAATAATCTTAGCTAATTAATCAATTGATTAAAAATAAGATATATAAGTTATTTGTACATATCTCTAGAAGTGGTGCCTCATATAATGCAAAGGGGCAATGACCCCCTAACATTTTTAATTTCTTTGTATATTATTCTCTTTTTTGGATTTGGTCTCTAAAAAGATTTATTTGATTGATTTTTATATTTTTTTCACTCAACTAGATGCTTAAATATAGTAATAGATAATAGATTAGATGAATATGTGTGTGTTTTTCTCTCTAATTTTGATTGTAAAACATTTATTTCTTCTATATATAAATATTTTTATTTGAAATTTTTAATAGTAGCAATCATTAGAATTTTTAGAGTAAATCCCCAAGTTAGCCACTCAATTTTAGTGTCTGGATAAGTTGGTCCTTGACAACTGGAAAGTGTCAAGTTGGTCTTTGACAATGTCAATTTTCGACAATTTAGTGCCTAAACTGGATCGTGATGGAGCTTTTACGTGCAAGTACATGGATGTTTAGCAAAACCAACGTCATTTTGGTAAGTGTATAGTGTTCATCTTCTTTATTCATGAAAGTCGGAAACCCCTAAAAACTTATCATCACTATTCTTATTGACTTCTTCTCACTCTTCTTATTCATCTCATTCATCTACATTATAGATCCCCAACATTTTGTGAATCGGTTGGAAAAATGAGCTGGTTGTTGCGTTTTGTCAATCAAAGAGGATAGATGATAGAAGATGGTGGTTGGACTAAGAGTGCATCTAGTGTTTCTCAAGGCCGATGTAATGGTGTGACATGCCAATGTAAGGGAATGCAATGGTGTATATCTCAAAGACTCCGAAAGAATCCAAATAGGCCATTTCTAGGATGCCCATATTACAAGTTAACGAGTTATCAAAATTTTTCACTCTCGCCTTATTTCGCGTGAGGTTTGCTGCAATGACCATGTCTAATTTTTATAGGAGAATCAGCCTTATTGTAGCTTATCGCGTGGCTGGGTGAATTTGAAGGGGACAAGCTCAATGAACTAGAAAAGAAGATGACCATGGAGTTTGCTAGGCTAGAGACGATGATTTGGGTTTTACTAATTTGTTTTGGTTCTGTTTTGTTGTTATGTTGATTGGAATGATGGGATATTTGTATGCTTTCAAGTAACATATGGTGTCTTCAATATGAGTTTGCTTGGATGGAGAAGTTGATTAGGGTTGTAGAGAGTTGTTTAGGTCTGTTAGGGGATACTTTGTATGGAATGATGGTAATTTTGGCATCAATATAGTGGTTGGAATGATTGGACTTACAATGTAGTTGTATTGGTTATTTGAAAGCCACCACTTTTACGTGATTTTGGATGGAGAGTTGAATGAAAATACAACGTTGCTATGAATTTGTTTGCCATTAATTTTAAACTTTCTGAACCTTATGTATGAATTAGGAATTAAGACTCATCTCATATAATACAATATTTCATATCTAAAAATTGATAAAAACTCAACTCATGGAGCCTCATAGCCCAACTTGTGGCTATTCCAAGAAAGTACCTTTTCTCTAACCTCCTTTTTCCTATGCTTTTTTGCGGCCAATTTGTCTCTTGATCTTTGGTGGAATAGGATGAGGGTTTTCAGTTTTTCCAGGACTATTGTCCATTCACTAGTTGTATGTGGTGGTCATAAGTTGCCCTGAATAGATCCCTTTCCTTTATTAGGAGCCTTCTCTTTCCTCTACAGTCTTTCCTTTCCCTTTCTCTTCAACCTTCTTCCCCTTAGCTTTCCTTCCAGCATCACTCTCAACTTCATCATCTAAATCCAAGTCTAACTCTAACTTATCTCTCTATACTGGCTTATAAAGTGCATCCTCTGCACTTTCATAATCATCAGAGCTGTCATCACTACTTTCATCAATGCCTCCATATCCTCTATCATTACCCTTAACACTATTGTCATCACTACCAACATGTTCTTCCCCAGAGGATTAACCATACTAGCCCCTTTTTAACTTCATTGTTGTCCTTTTTTCCATCCTACATTCACTTCATTATCTTTTTTTATCCTCATCTAGATCATGAACATCAACCCTAATTGGTGCTTTCACTTCATTGATTTCAACTATATTTGGCACACTAATAGGGTGTTCAAAGTACAAGTGGACATCTTCCGCCTTAGCTTCTAAAACAACTCTACACATATCAAGAATATCAGGATCCCATTTCAAGGCCTTAGACCTATGTTAAGGTCTTTACTAAGGCTTCAACCACCATACAACCTTATACGTCGCATAGCCCAAGTCTTTGAACAATGCTTGTATATCAAATAAATTCATCAAGTCTACATTAATCTTAAGCAAATGATGCACCAATCCATCAACATACTCTTTCTAAAACATTATTAGTGTTCCTTTAAAGCAACCCCGATAATGAAAGACTAGCCTAGTATACTTGCTCATCTGCAAAAGACATAAAATTCATAAAACACTCTTTTAATGTTAATACCTACCTCACATGGACCACAATAATATTATAAGGACTACACAACCTTATTTTATAAAGGCACAATACACACACATAGTGACATATGCACACGCATATTCACATAAGAAGCAAAAAGAGAGCTTTGGGACCATAGAGTAAGAGCGTTTTGAAGAGAGTGAAAGGCTCACTTAACATGTCAGGGAATCTTTAACCACGTTCCATAGGAAAACACTTTATTGATCCTTCACCACGATCACCACGTCACGACCACCGCCCGGGAAAATCAACGATGAAGATGTGAGGTGAAGGATAAGAGGTTAAAAGCGATGAAGTTTGAGTCTGTGAACCTAACAATTCTTACATTTATAGCTGTATGGGAGGGGTATAAATGTTAGGGTTTATGATGGGTAATTGGGGGTGGGTGATTAGGGTAATTAGGGTTTACTTTTTGCTTAGGGAAGTAATTGGGTTAATTGTGTGATTCAGGTTCTAATTAGGTCTGGAATTAGAATTGTAAATAAGTTGATTTGTTTAATTTCACTTGGGTATAAATTGGGCATCATGAACACAACATCGTATGGCTTAAATTAGGTCTAAATTGTCCACTACATAAAACAATGTCGTTTAGAGAGTGTTAGTTGCCAGATCATTATCCCAATCACTATTCCAATGTGCCACGTAAGAGTTCCATCACCTGTTTCCGTTAGGGACTAATAGTTGTCCAAAAATTGATATTGTCAAGGACCAACTTGACACTTCTAGTGTCAAGAGACCAACTTGTTCAATGTCTGAAATTGTCAGGGACTAACTTGGGGGTTTACTCAAATTTTTATGTAAAATTAACTATTAACTATTAGCCCTTCCTAATAAAATTGTCTAGCTCTACCACTATGTATCTCTTTTGACATCATTCACTTCCACACTCTCAAAAGATATAAAGTAAAACTTATTTATAATTACTTTTTGATTTTGTCTAGTCCAGAGGTAAACGAGGAAAAAGTATTTTTCATTTTTCAATTTAATATAATTAATGGAGGTGGAAGAGGAGGTGTGTGTGTGTAGGTGTGTGTGTGATACGTTCCACTTCAATCTCCTCTACCACCAAATGGCTTTAGTCACACAATAGTGAAAGTCAATTACTTAATTTTGCATGTATGCAGTGTGAGATAGCGTTGTAATAATGTCACTGCAATTGAGTCCAACATAGAGTAGCTGGTTGTGGAGAATACCCATGGTTTTTACCACTAACATTCATGTAAATTAAAGGTTTCCTCGCCTTACTTGATCATTTCTTGTATTGGCTGCAAGCGGCCAAAAAGAAAACAAGAAGAATAAAAAATTTTCACCTTGCGAATCCTAAGAGAATCAACTAGCGTCTACTTAAGGTGCTCATCATCTCGAATAAAATCTAGATAATTTTTGTAAGTCTTTGATAACCCTCCTTCTTTCAATTAGCTTTTAAAATTTAGTTAGACTCACTTAATTATAAGATATGTAACAGCAAAGAGGAAATTTGAGAGGATCCAAGCTATATAAAAACATATTCCCACCATATTTTTCAAATTTATATTTTTTTAAGGGGTTTCTTTGGTACTTCTATAAAATTCAAGGATACCAGTATATTGTAGTTAGTTGTGACTAAGAATAAAATATATATCATTAATTCAAGTATTTTGAAACCTATCAAATCACAACTATTGATTATATAAAGTGTACCGATACCTCATGAATACCAAAATAAAAACCTTTTTATTAGGAATATTGCTATGTTAGTTAGATTAATTACTAGTTAGTTTTACTTATTGCCTATATAAGGCCTTATCCTCTTATATTACTTACCTTTTTAATCATTAGTAAAACTTTCCATTTCAATTTCCATAAATTATTTCTCTTCTTCTTGATCACCATGAAATTCAACATGGTATGAAGCCTTTTCACCCACCTTGAAGCTTCTTACCACCGCATTTTCTAGTTCCAAGAACTTACTTTTTATTTTCTTCACTTTCCATTACTTTCTCACTCCCCAAATAGTTTTCTTCTTCAGAAAATACTATTTCATTTCTCATTTCTTTTCTCATTTTTAGATCCAACAATTTCTAGATCCTCCATTTTTAAATGTTTGTTTTTCTTCTTTCTAGTTCGATTTCACCTTCTATTTCGATCTCCATGCTGCTTTGTCACCGATCTTCTTCGTTCCTTCGGAGCGTTTCCATTGGCCTCTAGCTTCAACCACCGCTAGCACCACCGTTCATCGTTGGTGACTTCCTCCCTTCCGGTTCGTCTTTCACCATTCTCCTTAGCCTTCGTCGCTCGTCTTCCTCCATTTTCAAAGATCTGGTTCACGATTTCCAATAAGTTCGTCTCCATCCTCTCTACCATTGGTTCTTGCTCTAATGATGATTCGTGACTGTTGTGTTCCTCTTGTTTCTTGTTCATGTTTCTGACGCTCCGCCAAGTATCATCTCCAATCTGTGCCTGGGCCTTTAGGCTTGTTCAGTGCTCCGATATGGTTCCGTCTTGTCCATTCTGAGCTCATTTCCGGCCTCCTCCCGCGGTTCGTGCTTTTCTTCACATCTGGTGCATTGTTGATATCTGCATATCAAGTGTTTGATCAATTGTTTGAGTGAGTTTAGATTTCTTCTACTAGTACTTGCAAGTGCGTTTTTGTACTGTTGGTGATACCTTCTGTTATTTTTCTTTTGCTATTGAATTTCCTGGTTTGATTTGGTTTAGAAAGCAAGGGTTTGCAATTTCCTTGCTCTGCTTTGAAAGTAATTTGGTTCTGGTTCTGAAAGAATTGGCTACTAGTTTGGATTCTTTTGGATTCCATTGAGGAATGTTACTTGTTCTTGAAGTTTGTTATTGGATTTGGTTGGAGCACCATACTTCTCAAGGTTTCTTGGTTTCTTCTAGTTTCAGCTTTGGTTTATATTGTTCATTGTGACACCGTCATGTATTGTTCATTGGTTTAGCTTTTGCCTCTTGTTTAAGGGTGGTTAAACATATGTTGATTTGGCCTTTAATTGGCTTTGATTTGCTTCTGTCTTGGGTGGTTAAGCATCAATGCTACCTTCTGCCCTTGATGGTTAAGCTGTTGTGTTAGCTTCTCCTTTTAGGTGGTTAAGCATTGGTTTGCTTCTACCATGGATGGTTAAGCGTGATGATTGGCTCCTGTCTACGGTGGTTAAGCATTGATATTTTTCCCATATTGGGATTGTGATTGCTTCTGCCAAGTGGTTAAATATTAATGGTAGCTTTTGCTTGGTGGTTAAGCTTATGATGATATGGTACTTCTTTTGCAATGAGCGTCGTGGAGACGTTGGATCGGGACTAGGCACCACCGCCATTGCTTGATGAATTTGATGATTTCTTCAGCGACGAGTGCCGTGGAGACGTTGAGTTAGAACTAGGCACCACCACCGTTGCATTCATTTTACATTCTTTGTTTGATTTCATTGTATCTTTTCTCATTTTCAGTTGTATTGTACATTCATCCCAAGCTAGAAGATGCTAAAATACTCATGTTCAGCTTGTGGGGGCTATTAGGAATATTGCTATATTAGTTAGATTAGTTACCAGTTAGTTTTACTCATTGCCTATATAAGGTCTTATCCTCTTGTATTACTTACCTTTCCAATCATTAGTAAAACTTTCCATTTTAATTTCCATCAATTATTTCTCTCTTTTCTTTGATTACATAAAATTCAACACTTTTTTAAAGATAAATTACATTGATTTCCCTTATCCTAATCAAATGATATAATACGCTACATTTATCTACTTGGCATGGTTATGTTGATATCTTTATGTTAATATATATTTTGACGTTACTTAATGATATATTTACAAAAGTGTTAACTGTTACAATTCACAAAAATATAAGAGTAGTGTCAAATGTGTAATATTACTTAATTATAATAATCTACCATTTTTAAATTTTTATTTTATTTTTATATATTGTGAATATAAAAGTTTATTTACAACATTGTTTAATGATATAGTGTCATCGTTAAAAATGTTTGAACATTAATAGATCTCCCTAAAACAATATAATAATTTGAGATTAATTTAAATATATTATCAATATAAAGTATCATATATTATGGTATGTATATGACTTTAAAAGTAATTATAAAAAATTTATACACTTTATAATGATGATATATGGTTGAGAAAATTTATAAATTTTTTTGTATCAACAATGTATAAAAAATAAAAACTCATAATAAAATTAGTTAGTAATATAAAAAACTTACATAAAGAATCAATGTATCAAACAAGAAGAAACCCTCACATTGAGAGTGCCCTCAAGTCACTATAATCGATGGGTTTAGATACTATGTATGAGATTCTAAATTTAAACCTCACTATGAATAATATAATTTTCAAAATATAAATAAAAAATAAAACATTTAGGGGCCTTGCTTTTCTTCTCAACAGCAACGATGCTCAATTTAATGTTTATTGTGTAAATGACTAATGTCACTTTTGTTTTGTTGGGGTAGTTGTTTGGTAGTTATTATTATTATTATTATTGAGTAAACACCAGCTTATTAACTTAGTTCTCAAGAATATCATGCTCGACAATTCATCCCCAAAGAAAATAAATCCCACCCATGGTATTTCAAGAATTGAAACGTAGGACAAGTTAATCATTCCGTTAAGTCTTTGCTAATGAAATAATGCAAGTGGTGTGTCACAACATTTCTGTGTTACATAAATTGAAACATTGACATCCAAACGACATCGTTTCAAAAGGATTCAAGAACTCTTGGCATTTAAGAAATCACTTTTCTTACGTCATGTTGATCTAGGTTTTGTGGGACTAAATTGATATTTTACTCTTTTCTTTTTCTTCAAAAGAGATATTCATTAAAAAAATGCCAATGTCCATAACCAACTAGATAGAGAAAGATAATAAAACTACATCAGCTTATACATGGTTAGGCATGACATTCTGCATGCTCCTTTTATTGTTTGGTCATTCTATGAGTGATGCTATTTAAACACCTAAAAAGTGGGTGTCCATTGGGACACTTAAAAAGTGGGTGTCCATTGGGACACCCACTTAATAACCGTTAGATATGATGGTAAATTCCACACACTCCATCTATCACATCACATCTAATGGTTGTTAAGTAGACACCAACCTTTTGAGTGTTTGAATAGCATTTTTGTATCGGCATGCTCTTTTGTGTGTTGTGAATTGTGATGATGCGTCCAAGGTGCTTGGAGCAAATTGGTCTTTTTATTATTTTTTCGCCTTCTCTTTTGTGGTCAAGCTTTTAAGGCCCCATAGGCCCATACACCCACCAAACAATGTAAAAAAAAAAAAAGCTCATTGAGTCTTCCCATTCTTTGTCATTGTCTCATCTTCTGTCATCCCAATAAGCTCATTCTCCTTCTATCTCTTTCATCTTAGCACCAACGAATAATGCTATCGTATATGTATATCTAACCGTACTATGATTCCAGATAAATTATCAAAATAAATAATTAAGATTTCTATGGTCACGCCACACTCATACAATGCTCCTTAGGTGTTTGTTAAATTGCTTCAATTGAATTTTTAAATGCTTCTTGCTTCTTGTTCTCTTTCCTTAAGTTGATATGTGTGTGTTGCTTGACACTATAAGGCTAATGACCAACCTTATTTTAATATTGATTAATATGCCTTTTACATTTTCGCCAACAAGTATATAAACAGATTGCGTTGTTATTTCATTCTTCAAAGGAACATGAAAACATGCATTTGAACAAAGATAAATGCAATAATCCTAAAGTTTTAGTGAGAAAAGAAACTACTACAATATGAAAAGTAGGGTGTGGTAGGCAGTGACGGAGTTAGAAATTTTAGAGAAGGGGCTAAATTAGTTAACATAAATAATATAAAGTAAAATAAAATAAATTGTCATATAAAAAACATAAAATGAGTCACTATATAGTGTTTTTCATGCAAATTATTGGTAAATTAAGATTTATTTAATCATTTATTCTCTCTTTTCTCTTAATAAAAGAGTAATAATTTTCTTCTTAAACACTTCTAGGCTTAATATAAAAAAAAAATACGTATCAATATATTATTTAACATCAAAATGGAGTATCATACATAACAATTAGTAAGTACAAACTCCACTAAGTGGATAAAATGAGTTAATAAGAGAAAAAGCTTAAAAAGTATATTCTAAAAACATTTGTATAAAGATGCTACTATATCAAAAGACTTTTATTATTTATTATATATATTATGTATAAAGATGACTAAATTTTTTAAAGGGTCATAATATAAAATATACATATAATTATACAATAAATGTGTGAATTTGGGAACCGTGGCACCCCTTGGTCCCTTCCTTCCACCTTTGGTGGTTGGGGAGGATGTAAGTAAACGGAATAGGATGGGTGTGATAGATCCCTTGGATCTCCGCATTGTGATCCCTAGTTATTATCCCAGAAATTCAAATTTGATATTATATTTGTTGTTGTTTTCTTTGTTGTGGTTGTTGTTTTACATATTAATTTGATTTAGGGATTGTATAGGTTTGGTGTGAAAGATGAAGCAAGTGGTAGGAATGGTGGTTTCCAATAAGATGCAAAAGTCAATTGTGGTGGAGTGGATAGGCTATTCCACCACAAATTGTACAACCGAAATCAGCAAACTTCCAAATTCATGGCACACGATGAGTACAATCAATGTAACATTGGTGACCGAGTTAGTAACATAATCTTACCCATCTAATTCGCTATCTTTTTTACTTTTTATTATTCGTATCACATTCAATTCTTTTGAGTATTGTTCTTATTGCTTGTGGTTTTAATGTTTTAACTATAGCCATGGTTCACAATAGGACATTTTGATGCCATTTGGTCGATGTAGCTGACCCCCACTTAGAAGGATAAGGCTTGATTGTTGTTGTTGTTGTATTATTCTTGTCACTTAATCGGTTATAATGTTATACTTTTGGTTTTGCAAGACAACTTGATAAGCAATCTTTTTCGCTATTGTCATTTCATGTTTAGCCTGATCCTTCTAGGCCTTTGAACAAGCGTAAACATTGGGTTGTTCCTGAAATTCTCAAGAAGCACGCATATATACTCCTCCCACCATGTTGGTGTCTAAGAATGTACCCTCCAGCTTTGAATTGCCTACTTCCTTAATTGGCTCAAGGTATTGGAAGTATCTTGGTTATCAAATCTATATAAGTTTTAGTTGTTGTTATGGAAATGAAATTGGAAATAAAGTGTAGTCTACCGAGTTGATAATTTGAAACCTTATTCAAGTCCTTTTTTTATTAACAGATTTGTTCAAAAAAGATCTTATGTAGCAGTGGGGTTTACTGTTGTCTAATGCATTTATTTGACATGGTGTATGATACCTAGATTTCTAGTTACTTGCAAATATAAGTTTGCATTCTTTTGCAGCTGAATTGCTTGTGCTGGTTTGTTATTGTTAGTAAGATATCCAGGAGTATAATAGAAACATGAACCTTTTGCTGCTATTATAAGTTATCATCTTGTGAAAAATTGAACCCTCCTTTATTCTCCATTCTAAGAAACTTTCTAATTTTTTGTGGAGGATAATTTTCATTGTGGTTTGTTCTAAGGTTGATTAGCATGTATCTTGATAGGTTAAAACAAGTCTACTGAATTTCACATGAAGTCTTATTAGATATCAAGGTTGCTGGTGTGATCTGTTTGTCATCTATGCAAATGGATGATTATGCATCATGATCAAAAGGGTATTTGATCTCATGATTATGTTACATATTTTGTTAAGATTCCCTTAGTACATGCATTCTTTTGTACTATTCGCTAAAGGAAAAAAAAGAAAAACTTGAACTTTCACGCTTCGGAAATTAATGTAAAAGGAATTCATTATAGTAACTCTTTGACATTTTGTCTTCTACTCCCACTCTAGAAATCCCTCAAGACTCTATGAGGGTGAGGGACTCAGATTGATAACATTCCCACACTAATAAATCAATGCAATTTGTTGATCTAGAGGTGAATTCTCTCACATTCTTACTATTTCTTATCTAAGTTTAGTTTCATTGTTTAAAAATTGAAGGTAATAACTTGATCACAACATAGAAACTGGCACATCAAAACTTGATAAAAACAAAAACTAAGCCTAATATTATAACTAATGAAAATGATACAATTGTAGATGATATCACAAAACATATAGACGATTTCTTATCACATCAGTGTGCACCACATAAATAGACATGCTAAAAGCAACAACTTGAAAGCTCGTTACATCTCTAAACTAAGCGTGAAACAACTTTTGAAACTATTTTTCGTCAAGCCATATAGGTTGAAGGTATCAGTGCTAGGTATGAAATGGTGGAGTACAGAGCAAGAGAGGGAGAATGAGAAAGAACTAGAATCAAAGAATTATCTAAAATTGAATTACGATTACTGATATTGATGAGTTACATGAGAGTTTATATACAAGTTAGTGTAGCTAACACTCTTAACACATTCTAGAGTGAGTAACTAACACTCTAATGATTCTAACAATAACTAACTGACTCCAACTAACTCAGCTTTCTCCTATTATCCTTACATCCCCCCTCAAAGTCAGTGTGCCTCTTCAGGAATTCTGAGTTTGGCTTGAAATTTGTTGAACAAAATAGAAGAGATGGGTTTGGTAAATATGTCTGCCACTTGATGCTAAGGAGGAATGTGACAAACTTGAATTCCCTTCTGCTACATGATGCCTGACAAATATAAATCCAACTCGAAGTGCTTGGACTTTGAGTGTAGAATAGGATTCGCCATGAGCACAACACTTAGATTATCACAATACACCTTTGGAGTCACTACTAGAGGAACTTGCAACTCCTGAAGAAGGTTGCAGACCCAGAACATAATCCGTGTATGCTATGAGGGTTTAGTCAGAGGCTTTTGATATGTAAACCATGGTGAGATATGCCCTGGAGGTATCTAAGAATCCTCTTGACCACCTTCCAATGAGAGTCAAGAGGGGATTGCATGAATTGACAAAACCGATTGATATAGTAAGCTAGCTTAGGTCTAGTAATAGTAAGGTACCTAAACTCCCAACTATTGTCCTATATAGAGAGGATCAGGGGAGGGCTGCCTTACAGGGCGGCTGAAGAGAGGAGGGAATGGGTGTAGCATAGGGCTTGCAGCCTTCCATCTTGGCTTTCTTCAACAAGTCAGTAACATATTTGGATTGTGAAAGAAGGAGACCCCCATTGAGGTGTGAGTTACTTCAATACCAAGAAAGTAGTGTAGTTTGCCCATATCCTTTAGAGCAAATGAAGCATTTAAATGCTGGATTAGGTCAGAGATATAGGAAGTTACCTATGATGTTGATATCATCAACATAGATAAGCACATAAGTAGATGCTTCAGGAGTGACCTTGGTAAATAGAGATGCATTGACTTTGTTCCTGAAAACCTAGTTGTTGCAATGCTGATGTGAGTTTATGGAACCAAGCCCTTGGAGCTTGCTTAAGACCATATAATGCCTTGGTTAGCCTAAACATAAGTTTTGTCCCCTATTTTGTAGCCTTAAGGCTGTTTCATATACACATCTTCAATCAACTCCCCATTTAGGAAATCATTATTCACATCAAGCTGCCTAATGCACTAAGATTTTGCTATAGCCAGGGACAGAAGTAACTGATAGAAGTTGGTTTTATATTAGACTTGAGCAAGTTCAGTGAGTCAAACCCAGGTCTTTAGCTGAATCCTTGAGCAATAAGCCTAGCCTTGTATTTCTGTAAGGACCCATCAAGGTTATATTTTACTCGAAACACCCACTTACTGCCTAGGTTGTCTGCCTTTTAGTAAAGGGACCAGTTTCAAGTATGATTTCTTATCAGGGCATTATATTCTTCATCCATCACCTACTTCTAATGAGGAATGGTGAGGGCTTGTTTGATTGAAGTTGGTTCAAGGTTGCAGCCAGTGCCTTAGGTGTGAGCATGTGATGATTATTTATTGGTTGGACTAGTTTATTTTAGTGGGACTGAAATCGAGTGGATGCAGGTTTTGGAGTTTTATGTGAGGCTAGGGGAAGGTGGAGAGGGTCAGCTGAGGTGTTGGCCATGGCTGAACATCAATTTCTAGGTTGGATCAATAGGTGTGGGAGGAGAGACATTTTGTGGTGAGGAAGGAAAGGAAGGTTGTTGTTTCAGGATAGGGATAATAGGCATGGATGGAGAGGTTCTGATTTTCAGACTTGAGAAAACCAAAACCAGATTTGAAGGGAAACTTATATTCATCAAACACCACATGTCTAGTGATAATGATTTTCCCAGTGTTAGGAAGGCATCTGGAGCCTTTGTGTTGGAGGCCATAACCAAGGAAAACACAAGAGACTGATCTGAAATCCAACTTAGGCCTTGTGTAGGGGAAACATAAACAACCAAATCTCTTAAATGTCAGAAGGCGGAACAATGCTAAACAACTTTTGTGTAGGTGAAGAATTATTTAGAATTGGTGTAGGTAGGGAGTTGATGATTTGTGCTGAGTGAGAAAGGCATCACCCTAATATTTGAGGGGCATTGAGGCTTCAGCTAGCATTGATAGTCCCATATCTACTATGTGCCTATGTTTTCTTTCAGGAACTCCATTTTGTTGATGAACATGAGGACAAGAAAACCTATAGACAATGCCTTGTGCCTGCAAATGCTTGGACAAACTTACAAACTCCAATGCATTATCACTTTGCACAGCTATAATTTTGGTTCCTTATCAGTTCTATCATATGTTGGAAACTAGTAAAGACAGATCTAATTTCTGATTTTGATTGAATCAAGTATAACCAAGTGTATTTAGAGAATGCATCAATAAAATGAACATAGTAACGAACTCCTTTTATTGAAGAAATTAGAGCTAGACCCCATATATCAGGATACATAAGATCCAAAGGCTTATTGTATATAGTGTTAGAAACTGAAAAAGGAAGTTGATGAAACTTTCCTAAACAACAAGATCCACAAAGAAACTTTTCAATAGGAAGGGAAATATTACATGTTTTTAAAACTCTAGACACGACGGAGAACAATGACCAAGTCTTGGAGTGCCAGAAGTGCAAAATTTGAGTCAGGAACAATAGTAGTGAGAAGGTAGCAAGGTTAATTTTGGGCTTAAAGTTGTGAAACTTGTATAAGCCATTGTTACATGATCCTTGGAGAATTGTCTCCTTGGTTCCCTGAGATTTAGCAAAGCAGGTATAAGGATGAAATTCAAGAAAGCATTGATTATCTTTGGTGAATTGATGCACACTTAAAAGATTCTTGGTTAAATTAGGCACATGCAACATATTGTTCAATCTAAAATTAAAATTATTTAGATCTAACGCTAACCTAGCATTTCCAACATGTTTAATAGGTAGTACAAAACCATTACCAACATATACTTGATCTGGCCAAAGTAGTCATGCTTCTCCATGAAATTGAGTAGATCAGGTGTCATATGATGAGTTACACCTTAATCAGGATACCAATTGGGTCCTACAATGTGCTTGGTGTTGCAATAGTGAGATTGACACTTGGGGTCCATACGTGAGCCATGACTCAAGTGTTGGTTTCCATTGTTAGAGCTTGAGACTTAGAGCTTGAGTTCCATAGTTTGAGTCAAAATGATACCAATCTCTAAGCTGTATGACCAACTTTGCCAGACTTGACATGAGGGCGATTTGAGGAGTATGATCTTCCTCTTGCTGAACCCTCCTCCTCTACCACGATAGCCAGCATGAAATTGACCAGATCTGCCTCCTCCTCCTCCTCTGTTATCAAGAAAGGAGTGTATTGAGCTACATTAGCATGCACAAGTGATTCAGTTCTAAGATATTCTCAATTAGCTCTTCTTGCGCATTAATAATGCTTCCAACTCTCCAATTGAAACTGAAGATGTCTTGAAATCATTGTGGTGATGAAGGCCGGATATTCTTCAGGCAATCCATTCAAAATTGCCTCCACATGATCTCGCATCACTACAGTTGCACCAACAAAATTAATGCATCAACAATTTTCTTTACTTCTAGCAAGTAATCAGTAACAACACCTTCTTTCTTGAGATTTCCTAGCTTGTTCTTTAATTGATGAACTTTAGCTATGATTTGAGAGCAAATTAAGTTTATAACATTTCTAGATGTTATGAGAAAGTTCGCATTCTTGTGGTGAATTGCTTTTTCATGGAGGACAGCATCACTTTCAATGCATCCCCTTCTTCCACTTTTGATATTCTGATTTACCGATCCAACATCTTGATCTTGTTGTGTCAAGAATTTCTTCTGATTCCATTTCCAAGAAGATGATCTAGCACATCATAGCCTTCAACCATAGTTTCAATTTGCTCCTTCCATGGAAGATAATTGTCTTCATCTAGCTTTTGAGAAATTGGATTTGAGAACTGTTGAGGCATTGCAAATTGTGTGGATTGTGAAGTTTGCGTGGAATTTGAAGAATTCATGATGATCAGAACCTAAAACCTAAGCTCTGATACCATGAAGGTATTAGTGCCAGGTATGAAATGGTGGAGTACAGAGCAAAGAGAGGGAGAATGAGAGAGAACTAGAATCAAAGAATGATCTTGATTATGATTATGATATTGATGAGCAGTTACATGAGAGTTTATATACAAGTTAGTGTAGCTAACACTCTCAACACATTCTGAAAGTGAGTAACTAACACTCTAACAAATTCTAACAATAACTAACTGCTCTAACCAACTCAGCTTTCTCTTATCCTTACATAGGTAAAGTGGTAAACGATGACTAACACAAAGGCTTAAGCACTAACTAATACATCATAGTCACAAAAGTTGAATGCAGCACCATCTACTTTACTGAACACTAGGGTATTTAAGTCTACACTATGGTAGATGTTAGTACGCTAGCAGTCAACTCTATGGTACACACAAGAGAATCCTAGTTCAATGTTTTTTTTTGTTCGAAGGATCCTATTTCAAAATGAAAAGACGAATTTCTTTTCTATTTTAGACCCAAAAATAAAATAGAGTAGCCGGTCAAGCTTATTTGGGCCATACCATTACGAAGGCCCATTTTGCTACCACGAATTGAGAGTGGAATGCGGCACAGTGCCGCCAAGTCCAAACCTCAGATTTTTATTTTTCTTTTATCCGACCAAAAAAAGAGGGTTTTTCTTTTCTTTTTTCTTTCTTTTCTGTAATTTTTTTCCCTATCATCTAGCCACATTTTGTCTGCTTCGTCTTCGAACTTCAGTCCCCATGAAACTCTGATTGAGTCACTGAAAAATTGAACTCCACCAGCAAATCCCTCTTTCTGAAAAAACAGTATCATTTGTTCATTCAATTTTTCCCCCATTTGTTTTAAAAATCCCAGTTCTCATTGTAATAATTCCAACATTCAAAGCTTCGATTTTGCGCTGACCCCTCTTTAAAAAAAAAAGAAAAATTCCCATTTAATTCGAGATTGATTCTTGGTGGGGTTTATCCGAAAAACCCTAGCAATCAATCCAATCATCAACAGATATGGAGGCAGTGGCCTCAAACCCCAGGACAAGTGCCCACAAGCACCCTCCGAAACAAATCACGACCCAACAACCCAACAAAAACCCTAACAAACAACAACAACCAACAACCACCCAACAAGCCATTCCCAAACCCCAACGGCCTAACCAATTCCCATCACACCTCGACACGCCTAACGTGTCGCCCACTGCGAGAGCACTGTGCGACCTCCTCACCCGAACCCCACCCAACGACATCGAAACCGCACTAACCGCCTCGGGGATCCGCCCTTCCCAGGATCAGGTCCGCGAGGTACTCAGGCTGTCCTACAGCCTGCCCTCGGGCCATCAGCTTCTCTGCTGGGCGCATCGACAGCACCCGGCCCACGCCTGAACTGACGGTCGACTTGCGGCAAGGGCTCTTCGACCCCATGTGGGACGCTGTCAGGTCCATGAAGCAGGAAAACCTGCTCGCATTGCCTACATTCGTCTCGGTTTTCGAGAGCTATTGCACTGCTGGCAGGTTCAATGAGGCCACCATGAGCTTCGATGTGATGGATAGGTATGAAATTCTATGAGAAATTATTAGGTGCTCATGGAGCGTGCTAAGAGAATTGTGCTTTATCCACTAATAAGTAATATTTCAGCTTTTAAGTGAAGAAATTATTAGGTGCTTATAGAGCGCAAGCAGGAAGAGTGATATTTTTCAGCTTTATGTAGTAGGAAGATCCACTACTAAGTATCACTTGAAGCTAAAATGTCACTTTAGGAGTGGTCAGAACACAAACACGATCTGATCATTTCTCAAAATTCTACATTATAATGTATCAATTGACTTTCATAACCCTGGTTGTGAGTTTAAATAATGTTGATATGAACTCTCGTGTAGAGGATCAAAACCAATACAACAGTTGTAACTGCCCAACTAACTTCTCCAACTGATACTAACGGCTAACTCTAATAATAATAGGTATGGAATTCAACGTGATGTCGTCGCGGTGAATCTCTTAGCGCAATTTGCCGTGAGGAGAATCAAACTAATGTTGCCTTGGAGTTTTTCGAGAAGATCAAGGCAAAGATCGCGCCTGATGGGGATACATTCGCAATTTTGCTCGAAGGTTGGGAGAAGGAAGGAAATGCTGCAAAGGCGAAGAGCACGTTCGGTGAGATGGTGGTTCGCATTGGGTGGGATAGGAAGAACATGGCGGCTTATGATGCTTTCTTGATGACGCTGGTTCGTGCGTTGCAGATTGATGAGGCTGTGAAGTTCTTGAAAGTAATGAAGGACCATAACTGCTTCCCAGGTTTGAAATTCTTTACCAATGCTCTTGATATTCTTATCAAACGAAATGATGCGGTTAATGCTGTCCCCATGTGGGATGTGATGGTGGCGAGTGGGTTAGTGGTGCCTAACTCAGTAATGTACAATGCTGTGATTGGATTGATGTGTAACAACAATGAGATCGATCATGCGTTTCGACTGCTTGATGAGATGGTCTTCCAGGGTGTTTTTCCTGAGTCGTTGACTTACAACATGATTTTCGAGTGCTTGGTGAAAAACAAGAAGGTTCGTGAGACAGAGAGGTTCTTCAACGAAATGGTCAAGAACGAGTGGGCGCCGTCAAGTTCTAATTGTGCTGCAGCCATCACGATGTTGTTTGATTGGGATGACCCTGAAGCGGCACACTTGATTTGGAGTTACATGGTCGAGAATCATGTCAAGCCGCTCAATGATTGTGCTAACGCGATGCTTCTTGGTCTTTGTAAATTAGGTAGACTTTCAGAGGTGAAAAGGACTGCTGAAGACATGCTGGATATGAGGATCAATATATACGAGTCTACGATGATGAAGTTGAAGGATGCGTTCTATCGAGAGGGTAGGAGTGCAAGAGACAGGTATGACAGTCTTTCCAGGAGGTGGAAAGCTCATGTCAAATTCTAATCTGGATAAGATTTGTTTTTCATTGAGTTGAAATTTTTAAATATAGACGTCACTGACAGAAGATCAGCAGGTTTTGCTTGCTCTTGACTGTCTTCGCTTAGCCTTTAAAATAGTGTTCTGAGTTTATCTTTTTAGTCCATGATAGAAGCCTTTCCTTTTGAAAGTCTTTTGCTCCAGTAGTTTTTTTCCTGGCTACTTCCTTTTCTTCTCTTGTCTTCATGTTAAGTGTTTATATGAAAGTGGTTATTTTTGTTTCTTCTATCGTCTGTTTTATGTTCTTGGGGTTAATATTTTTGAAGCTGGCCACACTCTGCATTTGAAGTACTGAGATGAACTTCGTAGCAGTTCATTGATTGTAGTTTTTTAGTGTGTGAGGATTGAGTTACATATATACGGTAGAATGTCATAATATGTGATGATTTGTATGACTGGAGGATTAGCTGTGAATATTAGCATTTGGCTATCAGTTATGATTGTCATCCTGGCAAAATTTCCTCAATTTATTGTTAATGTTTTGTGAAATAGCATATCAGGCAGTTCTTTTTTGAGTGTTTTCAAGGCTGTTTTGCTACTTACAACAAAGCTGTAAATTGAGTTCTTCCATGTTCTTACACATAATTATCAAGTTTGCTATACTCTTTTCTCTGCTTATCCAGCATGCAGGATGCATGATGCACCATGATACCTTATTTGGTACATCGTGGGGTGATTTAGTGTGTTAATCAATACATTTTTAATATAAATTTGTCAAAAATAAAAAATGCAAAATTGTAAAAAAAAAATAATATCATAGCAGATGAACTGTAAAATTAATAATTTTCTCCAAGTTATTGAGTGAAATACTAAATGTTTAGAAGACCATATGCCCATTTCAAATATCAGACTATTATTAGTTTTGATTTTTTTTTCCCTTAAGTTTAATTGTATGAAACAGTGCCTTTTTAGTTGATAAGGCCCTACAAGAAGGGCCCAATAGGGTTTTTTTTTATGCTCTCACAGTCCCACTCGCCTGTGTCTTTCACTCTTTAACCATCTAGCTCCGGTACTCTACATTTCTGCTTTGTCTCACCAGTTCACCCATGGCAGAAACTCTTTATTTTCATTCTCCAGCATTTTTTTCCCTCTTTTCTTTTGTTCAAAATGCTATAACAGGTTAGCTCACCTAGCATGGCAATTTTGATTGTTTGCCATAATGTTCTGAATCGCAAAAGTATTGCAATTTGGTACTCGCGAATAGGTACGTGAGGGTAGCAGCGAATTGGGTAACTATGTTCCTGCATGGAATATTTATTATCTACATGTGGACTTGAATGCAAATGCCTCATGATAGTGATCTATATTCTATCACGTTCTATAATCTGTGCTTCTATCATTTGTGTCATCACATTGGTGATGCAAATGGGAACACGGTTTGCAGGACCGACTTGCTGAGTTAAATGATAAAGCTCCTTTAGTGGTCTACATGCCCCTGAGGGTTTTGTTTGTTTGTTGTCTGTTGCACAACATAGATTGACAGTTCAAATGTTCAATAGTTATGAATGGATAGAGATAACTTGCTTAGTCATTCTTTTTGTAATTTGTGCATCATTAGAGCTTTTTATGAAAGTCATAGTCCATTTACAAGTTTCCCATGTGGTTGGCTCCAGATGGATGCCCATCAATTTGATGAGATCAATGCTTTTTTGCATTTGATGATCATTTGTACGTTTTCTGTGCATTTGAAGAGATAAAGAATTGATTAACAGGAGCAATCTTTCTCCAGAGCCACAGGACCTAGCAATAGTCCTTTGCAAGGTTGTCAGGAGCACGTGCAAGAACACAGGATTGCACGCTTCTACGAACCCAAAAGGCTGCGCCATGCTCGTTCCTGCTGTTAGGGACGGTTTTGGCCGTTGGAGTAGGAGCACTGTTCAAGCACGAGGAGCGCTCCTATGTTGGCCCAAAATTTTGGAGCCCAACGGCCCCAATCCCCCTAAAAAACACCCTAACGTTCTCCTGAACATTTCCTCCATAGATCTCTCTCACTCACTCTTTCCAAAGCCGATTCTCCCCCAAAGCGGCTGTTGGTGTCGCGTTGCCGCTGCCGCCTTCCGTCGCGTCGCCGATCGCGCCACCTTTCGCCGTCGTTCTCCTTAGCGTCATGATCGGGTTCTTCTTCGCTTCGGGTTTTCTTCTTCTTCTTCGTGTTCCCTGAGTGGTTGAGTCCCTTCTTCGTGAGCACTGAGTGGTTGAGTCCGTGAGCGGTGGTGGCTGAGTGCCATCGCGCACCCATCCCCTCTGCGAATCTGCTTCTGTTCGCGTCTACTTCTGTCGCTGCTTTTTCTGCTTTGTCTTCCAAGAGAGAGATAGATAAGGTGAGTTTGGGTTTGTGTGTTGTTGAGTGTTGGCCAGTTGGTATTTTTAATTGTGTATAGTGTTTGTATACAGTGTTTATGTTGTTGAGTGTTGGGTTTGTTTAGTGTTGTTTAGTGCTTTTTCTGATTTTTTTTAGGTGTGGGTGGTTGCTATAGTGTGGTGTTAGTGCTGATTATTATTTTTTTATCTGTTTATATATATTTTTGTTGATTGTTTATTAGATATTATTTGGTTAAAATTTAAAATGATGAATATGATGATCATAACCGTATGGATTTACTTTCGATGTCTTTTAATTCTAGTACATGAATACTTGAGTTGTGTTCTTTAATGTTTTAGTTTTAAATTATGTCAAAAACTTATGGGTTGTGACTTTATGCATTTTAATTGAAGTATTACTATGTTAATCGTGAAAAATTTTGCTTATTTGTGTTGGTATATATGTATATATTTTTGTATGAATGCAATTGTCTGTTTTGGTAGGAGCTTACGCTCCGTGCTACACTCCTCCGCTTTACGCTCTTGTTCCCCCCTTCCACTCATACATAGGAGCTCGCTCCTGACAACCTTGGTCCTTTGTCACTATTGGCTTCAATTACCTTTGACAATCATCTACGAGATTGATTGCATTGCAAAGGTCAAGCACCTTCAGTTGTCGTCACAAACAATTGACCAGCTACTTGAGATGGCTAACTGTTGTCGCAGGTGGAAAAGTCTTGATTCGTTTTCCGAGTCTTCCGGTTTGGTATATATTGTAAATGTTTGAAACTGTGATTTTTTATTAAGTTTTACAAATTATACAAATGTGTGGCACTATTTTATAACTACAGCAGTAAATCAATTTTAAATGTTTTGTTGTTTGTTATATTCAGTCTTCAGTATGAATTTACGCATAGGAATGGTCACTGTTGGCACTATGTTATATATGTACAAGGAGTGATGATATTGATACCTACATTCTTATATCTTTGCATGTCATTAGATTATATTTTAAGTCTTTACTGCACTTTTTTTTTAATTTTATTTTAATGGTCTAGACTGTATACGTACATCACTTCACACGTGCAACAACCATTTTCCATGTGCCACCAAATATGCAAACATAAGTAAAGCACTATGCAAATGTAAGTAAAGAACTTTCCATTACTCAGACGGCTATCATAGTTTTTCAAAGATTGGTCAGATAACATTGTGCCTTGTGTTTGAGTTCTAAATATGACAATTACTCTACGTCTTAAAATGCTGCTGTTGAATTTTGTATCAATACTTAGCATTCCCAAATTGCTGCCAATTGAGTCTACAAGAAGTTGCTGGGTTTTCATAAAGTTCAGTGTTATACACAACTGATGTGAATTAATTGAGGCTTAACGTCTAACTGCGAGAACTTTCGAGATTAAAGCTGTTTCTTGCTTCTGGGACCTTATTAACTATTAAGGCTTCTTGGTGACGCTTGTCGTGCTCTCAACTTTTAGCATTGTGCAAATATAAACGGAACACGCTTATTTGTAGTTTGTGAGGACATTAACCTTCTAGTAACTTAATTTTCTTGCACAATTATAAAAGATGTTTAAAAAATATATAATTCACCCGATTCGTGATTGCTGGAATTATGTACATATGCTATTCCGAGGTGGATTGCAGTATATCTAATCATTTTGTTTATTTTGTATACTATTTTTTTTCAAAGAAGTTAAACAGTTGCAATGTCTGATCAAGTGATTCCTACTTTTATATGGAAACAATATAAAATTGTAAGGCATCTGTTGAAATTGTTGCATATCTTTACCCTAAGACTTGCACTATCAATTTTAAATATCTCCTCGAAACTTTAGGTACACTCACCTAAAATAGGAAAGAAGAATTCTTTTAAAGTAAGAAACATAGAAGAGTGATTTTCATACATAAAAAATCTAGGTGAGTATATGTGATGATTGGTTCCCATTTATCCAATTCACTCATCACATCTAATGGTGATAAGGTGTATGATGTGTATTTATTGTGCAATTTTATTATTCACATAATATTATTGTATCTATTTGATAATAGTGTAAAATTTTTTTATAATGTTAGTTCATGAAAATTAATCTCAACAAAATAATGTATTTAATTTTAAATTGTTTAGTAATTATAGCTATGATGTATTTTATTAACCTATGAGGGAATATATTTTTATTTTCTCATTTAAAGAGATAAATCTACTATATGGATGCCTTATTCCTAAAATAAGATAGATTTACTTCTAAAATGGCTTCTTTTAACCCATAATTGGTTTATTCAAATTGTTTGTTACTTGTTTTTCTTAAATAAAGTTCCAACTTCAAGTTATGTACATAAAATAGAATGAGTTCAAAATGTGTAAATGAAAAAGATTCGTACAAGGGCAATAGATTGTTGCAGTTCTCTTGAAGTAGGAATTCGTAGAAGTTAAGTATGTGCTTTACCCATGCAAGCGTGTACCTACTTAAGACATCAGAACAGAATTTGCTATTCGCACAGTATGAAAGGTAGGACTTGGTATCAAGTGCAACAAGTTTGGTATTTTACTTTTCATATTCAAATTAATAATCAAGATTCCAGTTGATGAGTAGTGTTTACAACATAAGATATATATATATATATATATATATATATATTATGCACAATATCAAATGCTTTACAGCTAGGAAAGGAAGATACCAAAACCTGGCACCAAATAGTGTTAAAGAACCCCATTTTTCTTAGCTGCCTCATTGGCCAAACTCGTCCCTCCTTCCCACAACATAGAATAAAATAGACAAGTAAAACACTAAACATGTTTTAGTCCTTCAATCTTCATGCAGGACCTTTACCAGCAGGATCACCATCACCACCACCATCCCCATGCCTCAAATGTTCAAGAGAAAACTAGTAGCCGGCCGACACAGCCGCACGCACCCCTTAATCTGGCTAATAGCAGTTCTCTGCGCAATTATAGCCATAGCAGTGGTTTTTGCTGGAATTGTAGTGTTCATTGCTTACTTGGTGATCCATCCAAGGATACCTGTGATCAGCGTCATCAATGCTCATTTAGACCTTCTCAAGAATGACTATGCTGGTTTGCTCCAAACCCAGCTCACAATTGATGTGAGGGCACAGAATGGTAATGCCAAGGCTCATGCAACTTTTTCTGATATAAGCTTCAACCTTAGTTATCAAGGCCAAAGCATAGCAGTGCTTGTTGCAGACCCATTTGAGGTTCCCAAGAACAGTTCAAAGGATCTTAACTATGTTGTTCAATCATCCTCTATACCATTGACCCCTGACCAAATGGAGGAGGTGGATGATTCATGGAAAAAGAATGAGATTGCTTTTGATTTCAAGGGAAATGCTAGGACACAGTGGAGGGTAGGGCCTTTAGGATCTCTTAAGTACTCTTGCCATCTGGACTGCGACCTCAAGTTCCATCCCTTGAATGGGAGTTACATTCCCCACCGGTGCACCTCCAAATCAAAATGATTCTTTCTTCCATTTTGGACAAGGTCTATATTACACACTTACTCTTCTACACTCGTAGTTCAACATCAATATTTATTTATTTTTGCTTTCTTTCTTGCCAATGTAGATATTTCAGATAATAAAACTGAGTATGTTTTTAGATTTTTTGCTTTTGCAGCAGATGTTTTAATCGTGGTAGATGTAAGCATACATGTATCACGATGACGATCTTTTTATGAAGGCTTTATAACTTCAATGGCAGTTAATAGTATGAACCATCTGTGTATTGAACAAGTTTATCAAATTTACTATGTTTGTTGCAACCCCTTCTCCTTTTATTTCTAATGTACAAAATCTATGTACAAATATAATGTCTATAGTCTATAATATAAATAACATTATTTGTTATATATTAGCACTTTGGGGTATGTTTGGTATGGGAATAAAAATGGGATGAAAAAAATTTTATGAATGAATTTTATATGTAAGATTACTCATAGAGCTCATTTATGAAATTTTCCACTCCATTTTTTCCCGCATACCTAACACACGCGTTCTTACTTGGCAAAGAGTAGGAAAATAGAGATGAGATTTGCAGAAACTGCAGAACAGACACATTGTTTTTGTTTAATTTATTCTACATTTACTTTTGCCTTGTGAGTGTTCATTTACTCCACAGCTAAGCAAGCCCAGAAAGGGGGGAAATATTATGAAATTCAAATTAGCATTAACAAAGACAGAGATTGAAGCAGAAGGAAGAGACAAGAAAAAGCCAAGCGCATTCCTTATAACATGAAAAAGTGGCAATGATTTACACCTTTTACTACTTTTTGGCACCTTTACAATGAAGCTTTCTTCTCGAGCCTTGTTAGTGTTTGGCATTTGGCAATACCTTTGTTACTAAGTTTTATATGCGTGTTGGCAACACCTTTTTATTATATATATATTTTTCTCCTTTTGGATACAATATGTACATTAAGCAAATGTCATCGGAAATCAATCTCACATGCTTAAATTACTTAGATATTTTATTTGATACCTGTTCTCTTTCTAGAGTTAGCCTTTACGTAATGGTAAGATTATTATCTTATAATCTTGAGATTTCAGGTTTAAATCCTAAAAATATCTTATCAGTAAAGTGAAATAAGACTACGTGTATTTATTCTCCTCGACCCCACCATGTTAGAGGTTTGTGCAATAGGTCCATTTTTTTTTTTAACTTGTTCTCTTTATACAGTGTCTTAAATTTAAGTCTAGTTAATAACAAAAAAAAAAAATTAGAGTTTCTTTTATAATAGACCTATTTCACTCAAATCAAATCAAATAGAATCTAATAAATTATCAAATATATCAAATAAAGGTGTCAGCAGGTTCACATCCCATGAATATCTGATCTGGTGCAGATAGAATCAGTTGGAAGCTACGAGAAAGTCCAATTGCTATTGCATGTATAATTACAAATCTACAATAAGTCAGACCAAAAAAAAAATCTACAATAAGGAATATTAAAAGTAATGGATGCTTTGTTTTAAATGTTTCATGTAATGTGTAGCTTGTTCTACTAACCTTTGCGTGGTGCCTGCACCCGAGCATCTATATGCACCACTATTGTTTATTCATTGCCATAATTTTTCTTTTAATTTGGAACGTTAACATTTGAACAAAAAATAAAAAGTTTAGGAGACATAAAAACTCGACCACTTTTGCAGTCGAGTGTTCAATATCGTTGTCAATTACCTTTTGCTCCTATTGAGAATAAGTAGTCAATTTCTCTTCCAGGCAAAGGAACCAAGCGAATCCATTGATTTTAACAAATTGCATGAAAAATGAGATTAATGACAGCTTCAGTTTGTATACATTTTAATTTACAAAGTAAAGTTTCGTAAAGTGCTCAATGATAGCCATTTCTGTTATATTTGTGCATTTAACTCCTCTATATTTCCACATACATTATAAAAAAAAGTTATTTGCATACTTTAAAAATTCAAAATAGGTAAAAACATTAACAACCCAACCAAAATGACAGGCAAAAGCATTTATTAGCATAACTTTTAAATTCAAACTTTCAAAAATTAATAAAAAAAAAACTCTGGAAAATTATATTTGTAATGTTGTTTAATTAGCTTGGGCCAGCAAAAGAGGTACAATTAATTACCTTGGACACACGGCAGTGATTGAACCAGTCTCAATTTTGAAATCCAAAAAGGCCTCTTACGGGAAAGTGACTTCGATATCAGAAACACAGTGCATTCTTGGGCCCCTCACACTTTAGGCCCACTTCACCCTTTTCTCCGATCGTGGAATCGAGACCGTAAAAATTGAAGTGGGACCCACTGAAGTTTACGGCCGATATTGATTAACATTGCCTTCGGTAACTGTAGAAGGAGAAAGAGGCGCGGGTCGGTCGTTGCCATCATTCTTCGATTCAATGCTTTCTTCTTTGATCCTTTCTCATAATAAATATTAGTAAATGCAAACTCACGTCACACCATTCTCCATTTGAATCCCATTCTTCATTTCTTCTTCCTCTTATCACTGCCTTCAAAACGGCATTGGAAGAAGAAGCTTTGAAGAAAACCAACAACAACTGGAGAACGAACTAACACTGCAGCTTGCAAGATCCATCAGGTATTTTAATTCCTCTTTCTATTTCGCTCGCTCTGCTGTGTCTCAGCTTAAAACGCTGCGTTTCGATTCCACTAGCTTCGAATTTGAAGCTGTATGTATGTATGTATGTATGCATGTATGTCTTGCTGAGCTTAAACCTGCTGTGTTTTGATTTGATTTGATTTGATTGGATCTTCGTAGCTTCCGTTGGAATTGGAAATGCGTTTTGGGAAAATAAAATAAATAAAAAAGGTTCATGCAAAACTCAAAAGTGATTTTCATTAGTAGCATCGAAACGAAGGAAAAATCAGGGAACGGAAAAAGGGTGAAATCTGCGTGCGTGGCAGGCACGTGGTTGCTTTAGACTCCCTTTCTTTCTTTCTTCTCCGCTTCTCATCTATTGCTTTTTGACCGTAGCTTCAGAAAGTTTCCATAAGTGATACCTTTTGCTTAAACAGTGCCTTTTTTTCTTATGTAATATTTTTACATCTGATGATTGAATAATTAATTAATCCCTTCTCAATATAACACGTGATATGTATTAGGTATACTTTAGTGTGATGTATAATAACAAATAGTATAATAGTATATCATCATATAGTTATGAATAGTATAATATTCTCACATGTATGGTCGCGCTAAATACTTTAGTGAGGATCATATTTTGTATTTTGTTGGTATACATATTTAAGTTGGAGCTAATTGGTGATTAATGTCTCTAATTAATTTACGCATGTCTATTTTATTTGACGTGATGGAAATTATTTGGATCGTGACTTGGTATGTGAAATTTAATGCTATGTTGTGACATTTTTGGGGTTAAAGTAAATAAAATTATTGAAGCAACAGTGACCTTTTGGCTGAAGCCTGAGTTTGAACTCAAAAAGAGGAGGCACAACAAAGAGGAAAGAAAAGATATGTTGGGGATGAGAAAAAGACTAGCTTGCTGCACCAGGACAGCCAAAATTAGCATTGATCTTGATGACCACGAAGACAGTTAAGTCCCCATACCCCAATCTCTCTCTCTCTCTCTCGCTCTTAAATAATTTTAATTCTTCTATTTTTTATTCTTTTTTATTTTTGAGAAAATATTAATTTATTAATTTAACGATATAAGGAGTGGAGACAAAAAAAATTAAAATCAAGTAACCGCAGAAAATATAGTTATTGTGAAATATGTAATTGCTTCGCTTATTTTTTTTAACTTGGAAAAAAATGTTAATTTTCAAAGGCTCTCTCTGTTTTTTTTTAATGGGGAAAAGTCTAAATCAAGTAGCCTCAAATTCAATTGAATTATAATTGTGGGGTCCATGAATATAAATAATTTCGTTAACTTGTCATTATTATTAATGTATTTCTTAACTTCTTAAAGTCTAAACAACACGGAAAAATAAATATATTAATGCACCATCAATCAAATTTAGATCTTCGAGTGAGAGATTTGACATGTATTACTGTGACTCAACAACTGTAAAGCAATAGATTTGAATCTCTATTGTATTGCCATTTTTCAAAAGGTTTCGGGTGAAATTTCTTCACATTATTAAATCATTAAAAACGTTTATTTATTACTGTCACTGCCTAATACTGTTAGTCCAACTTTACATGACAGTATATAAAATTTACTGAGGTTCATATTCCATGTGGTTTTGGAAGATTTTTCAACTGCAACGCAACTTCAATTGTAGTAGCATTGGCAGCATTTACCTATAAACTTTGCAATTGCAGTCATTCTAATGTAATTTATTATAGTTTAAATTAAAATTACAGTTGCAATTTCAAACCATAGTTTGGTTGATTAACTAGCAAACTGAAAATTTTGTCGTAGAACACGCCAATCCTTTGGAGATCGAGGTAAGTATAGCTTCCAAATCTCAATTGCATGTACATCACATGAAGGATGATCCGAAATGGGATAGAATAGAACTAGGACAATCTGAAAGTCTGTGACCAACACGTTGGTGGACCCTCTGCCTCAGTCAAAATGTTCATTAATTCAGTCTCCTAACAACTACCTGTGCCACTGCCATTCCCGTTGCTACAGGCAAATTCAAAACGAATCACAATGCTAGATAGTCTGAATCAGACCAAAAAATAAAGAAAAAGATAGTCTGAAAAATATAGTTAACCTTTTTACGAAAATAATATGCTTGTTTGATGAGAAAAAATGAACTCTCTTATTTGAGAGTAAATGATTTTTTCATTTTTTTTTCGCTGCTAAATGATTTTTTCATATGAATCTACGAATCAATAATTATACCACATTATCTTAAGTTATTAACAACTAAATTTGAACAAAATCTTTTATTATTTCACAAAATCACATGATGGGACCCGTGTGTTGGAAATCCTACTCTCTGCATTGGTGCCATCTGTGCTGGGCCTATGTTGTCCATATTGTGGTTTTTGTTCCTATTTGAATTCCAAGTGGTGGTTGTCGTTCCATTCTATCATATTCATATCCGCGGAAGCTTCTATTTCCCATTCGATTTGTTTTGTCTCATGATTTTGGACTTTTGGTTAGACTTTTAAGTGATATATCCTACTTTTTTCTCCCAAAAATCCCAAAATAAAATCCTTTTGAATTTACAAGGCCCAAAAACCAGGCTTCACAATAAAAATACCCTAATCATTTTAACAATTCAAATAATTTTTCATCGTATCTTATTCAAGTATTCATCTTTGTAACCCAAAAAAATTCAAGTATTCATCTTTGACTGATGTCAAGGAGCTCGAAAATTCTTGCCGGACCCACTTGGCATATATATGATAAATTATTAGTGGCTTGACCAACGTCATGAGTGGTTGAAAAAATTGAAATGAACCTATCATATATTACCACATAATTCTGGAAATTATGTTCTAAACAAACTTACTGGTTGGCAACTGACAGGTATTTTCCTTGATGGCTTATTATCTCACATACATAGTTAAAACTTGCCTAACTACAATATCAAATTCGGATCTGAATAGACCTAATATGAAATAAAGCTTCTTATTCAAGTTCCTTTCTACCTCTAATATCAAATTCGCTGATGAGTGATGACACTTGCATCAGTTGCATGTGACTACGTGTGGTACATGTGTAATGTGGACAAATTCTGTGCCTTCTTTATGGTGTGAAACTCAGTGGGGTCTTGGTTAGTTATCTAGCATGCCTTTGTGGAAGCACAATGCAAGTACGCAACAGATTATTTTGTCTAAACAAATCACCGGTTTATTAACATATTTAACAAGTTTGTCGGACAAACAAATATTCTGTAGATGTCACTAAGATATATACTACAAATTTTAACACCGGAGAGGATAACATATATTCTAGTAAAATATTGCAATAAATCCCATTAATTTAATTACTAAGTCGACCAGCAGAGATGTTTGACCTCGTAATGGGAAAGCGTCACAAAATTTATGACCTTGGAACATCCGTGAAAGTCTCAGAGAAATGGTGGAATCTTTCAATAATTATTTGTGCTGAATGACTTTTGTGGAATAACTTTGACTACTTCTGAATATCTTGAGTATTTTATGAATCACGTTTATAGATGTGTTAAAAAAGCTTGCCAATAACATTTTAGAATGTTGCTATATGGTTCAGAGTTATTATTTTTATGAAGTTACTTGTGTTTATTTGAGTGTTTAGAACATGTCTATGTATGTATTTCCTCAAATATAGCACCAATTAATTGTAATCAATTACTAAAAATCACTTTTGCGACAAAACTTCAACTGCAAACATGGTGTTGACATATTTCCAGTTTTACTTTCATTTTTCCAATTCTCCGTATGCTTCTTTAGCTGCATTCTGTATTGCTTCATCTGTCCAACGTGAATGAGAATATATTCTTATGTATTTGACATTTACAGCTAGATTAATTTTGCTAGTTCTGGATGGAGACCATAATGTTGTATGAATTTATGATGGAATGTTTCAGGGGTTATGACATATAGTGGCCTTGAGGGTTGCAGTCTTGATAATCAATCTTCTGAAGATGAAAGCCGAACTAGTAGAGATGGGTGCATAACTGATTCATTTCACGATGACGACTTCAGTTCTTCATCCAGTAAAGATGCTTTTGGATCATTCTCTTCCAAGTGTTTGAAAATGAAAAGTGATGAACAAGGATTGGAAGAATGGGAACTCTCACAGAGTCCTGAACGTTTTTATGTTAAAGAGAAGCCTGCTTATGCCATGCAATATTCGGATGTAGAAGCCATGAAAGAAAAGTTTGCAAAGTTGTTGCTAGGTGATGATATTACAGGAGGAGCTAAG
>JAMLFY010000165.1:0-58375 GCA_030441495.1 Dalbergia oliveri
ATGAAATGAGCATATAAATGCCTAACCTGGTTGAATAAAATCAACAAGGACAAGAAACTAAGGCACGGGTCATTAGCAAGAAGCACTAGGCTTCAGAAAGTATACTTAAATTGAAGATATCTATCCATACCTAAAGCTAACGTGTACTACCATATTTAACCATTATGATCGTAATCGTTTATCACTAACAAGCTTGATTAAAGACCTTAATTAAAGACATATCAAGGAACTGATACCATACCTTAGAAAGTGCACTTCATAATAAGACACTTATACTCATTTGGAGAAGGAAGGAGAATTTCAAATTCAAATTTGAAATCATATAATTACAAATTAGCATGTCATTTGTTCTGCCAACTTGGTCAACAATTTCTAGAAGGAGGTTTTAGAAACCACATTCAAAAGTAAAAAGTAGTTTCTCAAGGTAGTCACATAAACCTTTATTTCACAACAGCTTTCTGTAATAGGTCTAACAAAAGATAAGCTACACTTTTAGATTCCTTTTAAGACGGAAAATGATGAACACATGTCACTTGGAGAACTGATCAAGGGCAAAGGTTGCCAAGGACAGAACATCTATAAAATAGAAGTGTTGAGCCTAAAGAAAAAAGAAGAATGTTACACAATGCTGATATGCTACAAATTTTTCTCCTTATCCTTTTTGTGAAGTTCATTACATCTTGGAATCAGTTTTCTAGCTTGTAAAATCTTCTTTCTACATTCTTAAAAGATCATACGTTCTTCATAGGAAATCAGTTAAAAGAAGTTATTCAAGTTTTTCCTGGATTCGTTTGTTGTATATCTTAGGAAACTTGGCTGTAGATTAGTTTGAATGGCAAACCCAAACACAAACCTCTTATAACCTCAATCTAGCAAGTAATCGGTGTAGATAGCTTGGAGATACTAAGGCAAAACTACTTGCAATGTGCAAGGTAAGGGGTTCTTGTTGGTCATGTAACACTTAGTAATTAACCAAATACACCTAGGTTGAATTTGATTAATGACTAGACTTTACTCTTTGCTTTGGTTCTTTCATCATATTTTGAAAATACTTAGTGAAATTACGAGCCCTTTTTTTTTTAACATAATTGAAATCGTGAGCCGCGCATAACATAAACGATTAAGCGGTAGTAAAATAAGACATTTAAGAATCTAAATATATCATATTGGCTCCATCACATAACATCCATAATGCACATCACAACATATATACAATAACCTCACTCAAAAGGTGAGTTAAGTTCATACATCATATCTTACATATTCACACCATAGGAAACTATTTATAAGGAAATCATGCCCCTAAACTAGATAACCTTAAACTAGATAACCTTAAAAGCTGAGGAAGGCTACTCTAAAGCGGAATGCATAACACTCTTAAGACTACTAAAAACTCTCTAGGCCACTGTCTTGGAAACGGGAAGAACCCGATCACACGAGCTTCCTCGGAAGGGGCCACGAGATGCACCGGCTGGGGTCGCATGGACGGTCTTCTTGCTAACCTCGGTTGAACATGTTTCCTCACTACCTCTCTTACACGTGGAAGAGTAGAGAGAGCTCTCAGAATAAGCATGAGTAGGAGGGTCCTCCTGAAGGATCAGTTTCAGAATATCTCGTTGTGGATTATACTCTGGAAAACCATGGACGGCGGATGAGGCGGAATAAGAACGTAACATTCTTTCATCAAGTGGACGTGCATGTTCGAAAACCATTTCATCGCCATAGGGAGAAGTAGGAGAAAACGATAACTAGGGCAGGGATGTGCAAATGGACGACCTACGTAAATAAAAACACGAACCGAGCACCTTCCTTCAAAGTGATACGAATGATGCACCAATCATAGTGGAATTCCCAAGTCAGGGTGTCAACGACGGACGAATGTCGCCATCTGAATTGAAGACAATGATGGAAATAAAGGAAAGGGAGTGAGAATCTTACTAAAGAATTCTCGTAGGTATCTCCTTCTACGGTGTCATCATCAAAGTCTCCAGGAATCTCGGGGTTATTATAAAATAGTGAACATACGAAGATTAAATTTTAAGTTCAGAAAATACTTTTACCGAGATTCGACCAATTTTAATTATGCGTCTTATAATGCATCATAATCTTAACATGTCATATTTATAATGAACTTTTCTTTTATCATTACATCATATTCCTCATCATCATCATTAATATAACATGCATAGAAGAACATCATATTTCTCATCATCAACTCATGTATGTTATGCAGAAGAATATCATAATAGCTACACATGGACATGGTGCACATAATTTATTTCTTTAGTACCTTAGGTGACTTTAAAATCTTATCATCCTCATTATTTTCCTTGGGCCACCCTATACTCCACCCTTTTGGGAGTAATCTAGGTTATGAGCTCATACCTTACTAGTCGTCACTAGCATATACTTATCCTTTTTGATAAGTTAAAGTCCTGACTCTACCCTTTTGAGAGAACGGGTTAGGGGGCTAGAATCACCTTTTCACCACCTATAGTTTGATGGGTCCAAGGATCATTTTCTTATAAATTTTAAGTCACCAATAAGTCTTTGCATGTTACAACTCGCAATTCATAATAATTCTAACATTTTCTTATTTACAGTCTTATTTTGGAATAATATATATCAACTATAATCATGCATCTGGGAGATTCCAGGAAAGGTGGGTCACAATGGACACGCTTAAATACCAAATCTTTCCTTAGCCGAATCTTTCCAAATTGCACTCTTACAGTAATACACTTTCTTCCAGGTAACAAAATATGTCCTTATTTCATGCATAAGTTTTCATTGTTTGCAACAGCAACTATAACATACAAACCAGGGAATCAATCAATGACACCAAATTCTTGATAAGCATCAAATCACATTTTAAGTACACATAAAATTACTAGCTTCCCATAAAATTCTTACAAAGTTTTAAAACTCTTTTAGAACTAATTCTTTTTGTTAAACTTGAAAGAAGTCATAGGACTTTAGGCCTAACTTAACCATGGGACCGATTTATAACTTGAAAGAATGTTCATAGTTAAATCTTTCACTTAAGATAAAAGGAGCAAGTCTTGAGCTTTAGAGATTTAGGTGACATCTTAGAATTATTACCATGCTATGCAACCTTATTTTAATCTTATCTTTATAAGGTGATAGCTTGGAATTATAAACATGATATGCAATTCCATTTCTTTATCTTTAAGATTTAAGGTGATGACTTGAAAATTAAACATGATGCAAGAACTTGTAATATAAACATGATGCAAGAAACTGGAGCGCGGTAACGCATAGAGGGAGAAGAGAATCTAAGCAGAATGCAGAGAGAAGAGAATCTAAGCAACCGAGCGGCGGTAGTCCGCGGTGAGGAGAGAAGAGAATTACATTTTTTTTTAAGCTCCAATTCTCAAGACTTCTTAAAGAATAAATTCTTTAACTCCAATTATCTCATTTCTTCGCTTATGATTCATAGGCAAGTCTTTGAGCTCTAGGATTTTTAGGTGATGACATAAAATAAACATGCCATGCATTGATTCTTTTAGCCATTATAAAATAAAGTGAGAGCATAAAATAAACATGAGATGCAACTTCTTTATTATCTTTAGAGATTAAGTGACAACTTGAAATTTAAACATGAAATGCAAGCTTGAAATTTAAACATGAGATATGCAAGTTCATTTATTTATTCTTGAGAATTTAGTTATGACATAAAATAAATATGGCTTGCAAGACATAAACTTAAACATGGATGCAAGTTCACTTGATCTCTTTACTAGAGCTCCTTCAAGACTTTAAGAAAATTATGATTTCAACCCAATATATGTATCTTAGCAAGACAAAGTAAAAAAATACATATTTCATATTCAAACCTCAAGATAAAAACATTATTCTTTAAAGTTTTGCATTAAATGGAATGTTCAAGCTTTAGAGGCCTAACTTGTGATGGATTTACAACCCATATTCAAGGTCCTCATCATCAAGCCATCATTTCATTCCTTCCTAGGCCATTTGGCCAAAACCATGAAAGGAAAATAAGGAAAGAAAAACTGAAATTTTAGAAGCTTTGGAAACTAGTGAAACCTTCAAGTTTTAGAGATCTAACTTGTGAAAGCTTTGCAACCAACACTCAAGAATCTCATCATCAAACCATGGTCTCATCATAAGCTAGGCCATATGGCCGAAATACTTTAAAAAGAAAGGAAGAAGAAACTGAAAATGAAAACTTAAAAGAAAGCTCATGAAAACATCATTTTTGAGCTAGAAACATAACTTGTCTTAGCATAAAATAAACTTAGAAACACCTCCCTACCTAATTTGATTTGAAAGAAAGGAAGAGAACTTGGTTTCCTTGAGTGAAATGAAGCAAAATATCCTTGAAAAGCTGAAGGGAGAATTTGGCCAAGAGAAAGAAAGAAAGAAAGCTTTTGGTGCTCCTAAGACTAGAATTTGTGTAAGTTATGAACTAAGCATCTAAACTATCTTCAAGCATGCCTATTTATAGAGATTTTGCAGCTCATAAATGGACAAAGGAAGGAAGGAAATCTGACCAAAAATTAGAGAAAAAATAAGGAAGAAAAATCATTTTGTTTGGTGGCTTAAAACATGGAATCATGTTTCCATGTTTTCATGATTCTTTGTTTTCATTCTTTGGATTTTTGTGTAATAATTTTCTGACTTATTACTCAATAATTTCAGCCATTACAGCCTTGTGGAAGAGGATTTTGTGTGTTCCATGTATTATTTAGGTGTAGGCAAGGTATTCATGCAATTTAGAGAATTTACGGTTAAGGGCTTAAGTGAATTACTAAGCAATTTGGGTGTTTTAAGCAATTTTAGGTTCTAATCAATCTAAATAAATAATTTTGACTCTAGATTAGTAATTAGAATTTAATAAGCTTTAATTTGAGCCTAATATTGCTTAGGTTTCGTTAGACAAATCAAAAATCTCAAAATTTGTAAAACACAAAGAGGGGCAAAACGGTCATTTTACTTAAAAATTGCCCGAGACCACCCGAGCTTAACCAATGGTTAATCATGGCTTAAAAACACCTTTTAACACATTTTAGTGAGGTTCGGCTCAGCGGCACGCAAATCGGAGTTAAAACGCGGCGAGGGTTTTGGTCATTTCGCGTCGGAGCTCAAAATTAGGATTCTTCTCCTCTATTAACACACATAACACAAACAATCCCTTATTAACATCAAAACATCCCCTTGAGGATGGGTGGGGCCCACGATCCTCATTTTCTGAGTAAAATAACCTCAGGGGCATTTTGGTCATTTTACACGTACAGAAAATTGGGGTTTGCAATACTTGCGAATTGCTCCTAACTTCTTTCTAACGTTATATTCCTTTATTAAGGATTGTTTGGTCTCAAATTTTATATAATATTTACCTATGGTAATTCGGTAATTCCTAATGACAGTAAAAATTACAGTAAAAATTAGGCGTTACAGGTCACGTTTAGTTTGAGAGGCTAGTACAAGGTTATTCAGGTTAGCTGGGGAGGCTAGTAAAATACTACTTAATTCAACTTGGAGAGGCTGTTGAATAACTACTTTGTTTGTAATAGTATGGGTTGTCTCCTGGTCATGGTGAGAGCTTAGGAAAGCTCCTGCAAGACTATCATGTTTCTTTCTCAGTTGAGAAAGGTTTAGTGAAATTCAACTATTGTTGGGAACTAGATGTAGGTTTGCCAAACCAAATATAAAAACCTCTATGCAGTATCTCTTCCTTAAACTCCTTTATTTCCTGCTTTACTTTTATTATTTTGTGTTTTTCTTTTGTTCGTGCTGTCATCATAGTTACTATCATTCAGAAAGTAACTCTATGTAATATCTAACAATGTTTTCACTGCACTTTAAGCTCAAAGCTTGATAGTAAATTGTTTTAAGTTTTCATAAATGAAAAAGGAAAGACAAAGCGAAGCATGATTTAACCCTCTTTCTCATGTCCTCTTCACCTACAAGTGGCATAAGAGCTTGGCCTTTAAGGGGTTGAGCATTCTAATAATTGTAGAGGATAAAGATCAGAGAGACAAATGACACAAAGCATTCATATAGCGAAGGACATTCCATCAAAAAATCGCCATTCTTTGATGGTGGACTATTGCCTATAGGAGGGATCTCGTGGAGTTGTTTATAAAATATACGAGCCTTGACTTATGGTATATAATTCAAGGAGGTGACTATGTCCTAAGTGAAGAGATTCCTGATGATACACCTTCAACATCTAGAGAAGTTCCCAAAAGTAGGTGGATAGAGCAATACAAAGCTAGATTTCAATTAAACTCTAACGCAAAATACCTCACATGTGCACTAAGCAAGGCTAAATATGATAAAATCATTGCTTGTAACATAGCAAAGGAGATATGGGACAGACTCCATGCATGAAACCTTGATCAAGTTAATAAGACTAAGATCAGGATGTTAGTTCATCAATACAAGATGTTTAAAATGACATATCAAGAGAGTATCGATGAAATGACCACAAGGTTTATGCACATCATACACTAGCTAAAGGGGCTAGGCAAAAGATATTCTAACTCTAAAATGGTTAAATCTTAAGAAGCCTCCTACCAAATGGTTGCCTAAGGTCACACCATCACAGAGGCTAAAGACCTTCAAACTCTCTTTGGATGCACTCATCGGGTTTCTCAAAACTCATAAGGCAATGCTCTATGAAATGTATGATGAATCCATCAAGAAGAGGAAGTCCATGGCCTTAAAGTCAGTCCTATCAAAAGCAGAATTAAAGCTAAAGCAATGAAAGTTGCCAAAACCTCTAATGAAGAATCTAAGGATGAAAATAGAGACGAGCTCTCCATCCTGGTAAGGAAGATGTTAAAATCCTTGAGAGGCACGATAAAAAGAAGAAGAGACATCAACTTTAAGAAGGACAGAAAGAGCAAAGTGAGGTTGGAAAGTGTTACATGCTACAACTATGGAGACAAAGGACACTTTAAACTAGAATGCCCAAAACTCAAGGGCCCACAAAAGAAGTTCGTGCCTAAGAAGAAAGGCATGCCGACCACCTAGAGTGAATCAAAAGAAAGAGGGAAGGAATAAAAGATCACGAGGAGCTAGATGTTACAAACATATGCTTTATGGCAAGCTGTATGTCAGAAAATGAACCTGAGGTAAATAGCTCTAAATTGTCTCTTCTATGATGATCTTTTAGCTTTGTATGAAGAGTTACTTGAAAACTTTCAAACTCTTCCTCTCCACTATCTCAACCTGAAAAGAAAACATTAGAAAGTTGTTTTAGAACTTGAGATGGCCAAATCTGAAGCTGCAAAATCTTAGGCTTGAGAAAGAAGAAATACAAGGAGAAAACAAAGTTTTAAATGTCAAGCTCAATGCCTTTGAATTTGAAGCCTCTAAAAAATGAAAAATCTCATAAAGTTATTTCTAAACTTGAGAGGACTTTACGGCTTCTAAAATTTGACTTTGAAAAAATGGTAAATGATTCAAAGAATCTTGAACTAATGGTGGGAGGTCAGAGACCATATTTTCAAAAGACATGGGATATGAAGAAAAATAGATGAGAAAGGGAAGCCAACTTGGTTTAAGAAAGTAAAGAACAAGGTTTCATGTACTTTCTATCATAAGAAAGGACATCCACTTGACAAATACTTCATGAGAGAGAAGTCTGTCAAAAAGGTTGGGAAATCATCACCTTAAAAGACTAACCCAAGAGGACCCAAGAAAGTTTGGGTACCTAAATTGAAAACTGTGTTTGTTGCAGGTTTGTTTGAGAATACATGTAGAACTTGACACATGTGGAACCAAAAGGTGGTTAGAAACAGAGCCTAAAAACCTGGATTAGTAAAGTTCACCGATGAGGTAAGGCCAAGGTCATAGGCATAGGAAATGTTCGTAAGGATGATTCCTACCAAATTTTTGATGTGTTGTATGTCGATAGTCTGTCTTACAACTTGTTAAGGATCATTCAATTCTTGACCAAGGCTTTAATGTTGTTTATAATGCACATACATGCAAGATAGTAAGTCCTTCTTCAGGACAAGTCATCCTATATGGTAAAAGGCATGATAACACATATGAGTTACTCTTGGATGACCTTCGAGATCAAAATGTAAAATGTCTCCCATCCTTCAGACAAAAAGTGATTGTGGCATAAGAAGCTTGGGCATGCTCATATGAAGCTTATTTCTTAGCTCTCTAAGAAAGACCTTGTTAAAGGCCTACCAAGGATCAAATTTGACAAAGATTCAACTTGCAATTTCTGAAAAAGAAAAGCAAACCAAAGCTTCTTTCCACAACAAACAAGTGGTTTCAACCACTAAACCACTTGAGCTTTTACATATGGATCTCTTTGGACCAACCAAGACTACAAGTGTTGTTGGGAAGAAATATTGCTTGTCATAGTGGATGACTACTCTAGATTTACATGGGTTATCTTCCTAGCTTCTAAGGATGAAGGGTGGATAGATTCAAAGTGTTTGTAAAATAAGTTTGTATTGAAAAAGATTCTCAAATCATCTCCATTAGATCTGATCATGAAGGAGAATTTGAAAATCATGTTTCTGAAGAGTTTTGTGAAAAACATGGCATTCTTCATGATTTTTTTGCACCAAGAACTCCCTAACAAAATGGGATTACTAAAAGGACAAAGAAGCTTGGAGGAGATGGCTAGGACAATGCTTTTAGAAAGCGATTTATCAAAAGGTTTTTGGGCAGAGGCTAGGAATACCTATCCAAAACAGAATCTTTCTGAGGCCAATGCTCAAGAGCACTCCCTATGAGCATTGAAAAGATAGAAAACCCAAAATGTCATACTTTTATATTTTAAGCTCATCATGTTTTATCCTTAAGATCAAGGGCAAACTCGCAAAGTTTGATCCTAAGGCTGATGATGGGGTTTTCTTAGGTTATTCCTCAATTTCAAAAGCTTAAAGAGTATACAATAGAAGAACACTATGCATTGAGAAGACCATTCACATCAAGTTCAAGGAGCTCAAGAAAGACCTTGTTGATAATCTTGAAGAACTGGAAAGAGGAGAAAATGAGTCTCAAGGAAACCTTAGAAAGTAGCAGATAAAAGCCATACCTGGAGAAAGTAGACTCCAGAACATAGACACTTCAAAAAGCTTGTTCAAGATTCCAAAGCAATTAGAAGTAGTATTTCTGATCATGAAGAATAGCAACTGAAGATGAAGGAGAAGCTAAAGAACCTTAAAGCTATAGAAACTATAAGGGAGTTTCTGATTTAAAAATTTCTCATAACAGAATCCTTGGAGACATTTCCAAGGGTGTGAGAATCATATCATCCCTTAGAAACACATTAAACTGTGCTTTCGTCTCCACCATGAAACGTAAATGTATTGAAGAAGCTTTGGGTGATCAAAGTTGGGTGGATATTATGCAAGAAAAGCTGAACGTTAAGAAAAGCAAAGTCTGGACACTCATTGAAAAATTAAAAGGAAAGACCATCATCGAAACAAAATGGGTGTTTAGGAACAAGGTTAATAAAGCTGGCAAAGTCATCGGGAACCTACGTTCCGAAATAGAAAGATGAGGAATGAAATTGTCTGTTCCTTTGGTGAAAGTCGTGGGGACGAGACAAGACGGAGGACTACACATGGGAATTGGAATCCGAGATGCGGACGAAGTATCCCGAGCTTTCTAAGGTAACGAATTTCGAGGCGAAATTCTTTTTAAGGAGGGAGTAATGTAACGCCCAATTTCTCCTGTTAGAGTACAAATGACCGAAATGCCCTGAGGTCATTTTTACCAGAAATTAAAGGGCAGTTGCCCGCAACCCTCGAATGGGTCAACTCGATGTTTAGAGGGGATTACATTGTTATGAATGATTTTCGAGGTGAAAATCTCGTTTTCTAAACTTTCGGCTCAAAATGACCAAAATACCCTCGTGCTATACACGGGTAAAAGGTGCCGTTTGAGCCCGAATTTTTCCAGGAAGTTTAGAATGATGTTTTAGAGTAATATTTGATGTTTAGCCAGCCAGAAGGTCCGGAGAGTTTAGTGCAAATTACCGTTTTACCCCGAGTGTACAGTGCGCCTAATGAAGCAATTAAGGAACCTAAGCAATATTAGGCTCTAATCGAAGATTAATTTATTTCGATAATTAATCTAGAGTCAAAATGATTTATTAAGGTTAATTAGAAACTAAAATTGCTTAGTCAAGTTCTAATTACATTCTTTAATTCAAGATGTCTAATCAAAAAGTAATGAATAGTGTTTTTCTCTCCAATTTCCTTAAATCAAGGAAATTTGTCTACCACCTTTTTGACCAAAAGAATTATTTTAAAATTTTTAATCTAGTTAGAATTTCCCCCCAAAAGCCACAAATTTTGAATTCAAATTTCATCCAAAAAGGCTATGCAAAAGCTAGGATTTGACTACACCTAAGCTAGCACTTTAACCAAGCTTCCAAGACAAGCTTTGGAAGATATTTTCCTTCCCTCCAAGGCCAAAATTTCGGCCAACCTTCCCCCCTAAATTAGCCACAACATTTCATTCTTTATAAATAACACACATTGGAAAGCTTGGCCATTTTTTAGATCATTTGCTAAGTTGTGCATTCTTGCTTTCTCTCATTTTCTCTCCTTCTAAGTTCTTTTTCTTCCTTCCTCAAAGAACTACCACCACCACCTTGAGCCACCACAAACAACCATAAACCACCACTACCTCACCTTAAACCATCCCTCAAACACTTAAACTTTCCATTCCCAAGCTTAGAAACTCAAGGAAAAATCATCTTCCTTGAGCTTCCTCTTTGGCCGAATCCATCATCACTTCCAAGAGGAGATTTTGTCTTCTCAAACTCTTCAAGAATCAAGCTTTCTTTCTTCCATTTCAAAGACTTCCTTAGGTAGGGGTTTTCTTTCAAGTTTTCTTTACTTTCTTTGAGAAAAGTTTCTAGTTTTCTCTTGGTTTCAAACTCTTTTTCTTCCCTTTTTATTTTCGGCCATGAGGCCATTTTACAAACCAATCTTTAGCTTGATGATGAGGTCTCATGGAGATAGTTTGGTGTTTGCCATGAGAGAAACCTCTAAAGCTTGGATCTTGGTCTTGGACCATATACAAACTGGTTTTCCTTTTCTTTGCAAGTTCAAAGTTTTGGTTTTTCATTTCCTTTCCTTTATGATTCCGGTTCCTTCTTGGTTTTTCCTAGTTCAAAGTTTTAGTTTTTATTCCTCTAAAGTTTCGGTTTTTTTCCTTTTTGCTTTGTTCAAGCTTTGGTTTTTATTTCTTTTTCTTCAATGGTTTCGGTTTTTCCTTTCCTCTCTTGAACAAAGTTTGCTAAAAATGTTAAGGTAGCCCTTTTATGTTTGTTTGAAAGGTTGTCTCTTGAAAAATCATTTCCTTGAGCTTGATGATGGTGTTCAAAGAACATAAGACTTCCTTGGTGTCTTGATGCTAAGAACTCTAAAGCTCACTTTATGATACATAATGGGTTGAGGTTTTTATGTTCCTTTAAAGTCTTGTAAGAGCTCTAGTTAAGATTAAAAAGGAGTTGCATTCATGTTTACTTTTATGCTTTGCATAGCATGTTTATTTTCAAGCTATCACTAAGCAACTTAAAGATTAAAACAAGAATGTGCATCATCACTTAATAAATCTCAAAGCCTACCTATTTCAACCTTAAAGTTGATTGTTGATTTGGGGTAAACACCCAAGAGGCCTAGAGCACTAAAATAAAGAATTGAACCTTGCATTTCATGTTTACTTTCTTGTCTATCATGTTTATATTTTAAGCCATCACTTAAACTCTAAAGATAATAAATGAGTGCACCTCATATTTATTTTATGCTCTCACTTTATTTTCTAAAAGAAGAGTAAAATGAGTTGCATAGCATGTTTAAATTTATGTCACCACCTAAATGGTCTAGAGCTCAAAGACTTGCCCAAGTATCCAATGTAAAGTTTTAAGAAAATGTTGGTTTTTCAATGAAGCCATTTTGGCCTTGTGGTGATGATGATGGGCTTGGTGTGAGTTCATCTAATCACAAGTGCCCATAGCCATGTTTTGGAATTTTTCTAAGCTTAGGAGTACCTAAGGAACATTATGAATGAGATTATATGTTTTAAATCTATTTTATGAGAAATTAATTTAGCTACTGACCTTGCTTGGACTTTAATGATTTTAATGAGATAAATTGGTTTCTAAAAGAGTTTGAGTTCCTAAAATTGTTCCAAGAGAAAACTAGCAACTTGTATGCATTTTAATTCATGAGATTATGTGATTTTATGGGCTTATGATTTCGGTTCTGCCCTTCATGATTGGCTGCTGTACAAATGTTGTTCTAAGGTGTTAAAATGTGTAAAATTATGTTTGAGTGAAGGGAGGATCGATTTAGAGAAGTTAGAAAAGAATAAGTAACTTAAAAGGATCAAGAATGAGAATTCTAGAACACCTTAATGCACAAATTTGCAAAACTGTTCCAGCATAATTAATTCAAGTGTAAATGGTTCATAATCAGTAGGATATGCATAAAAACCTTTCATAAATGATTAGGTATTAATTACTAAGCTTAAGGTGATGATAAGGACTTAAAATAGGAATTCTAGCACACTTAGACATGGCAAAATGTGATTCTGTCCAGCAAAGCTAAATTGAGGAAAAGTAATTATAACTTAGTAAACATGCCTAGGAATCCCTCATAATTGGTTTAGGGATTGATTATGAAGCCTTAGGCGAAGACGGATCTTAAAAAGGGTCAGAACGGAGATTCTAGAGCCCGTAAGTATATGATATTTTTCGGCCCAAACTACATAATGCTGTTTGGAATTTTAAGTGTGCCTAAAACTTAGTGAGAATTTTAAGTAATGATCCCTTAGGTGTTATAAAAATCCTTAGTGAGGATTAGAATGACCGAAATGCAAGTTTAAAGCCCGTAAGGGTCAAAGCATAAGATACTATGAGATAGGTGGACGAGAGAGTATGATTATGATGATGAACCTCGTGCACACTTATGATGATGTGATTATGTTAAGTTCCTTGAGCATGAAACTTTATGTGCATAATTTGATTTGGTGATATGATGAAATGTTGTGTTTGAGATGCATAATGTTTCAAAGCTATGAATGAAATTGAGAAATATGCTCATGTGAACTAGAAAGTTATTGCAATGAGAAAGTTCCATGAAAATGATGCATGTGACTGAAATTATGTGGCATGACTCAAATTTGAGGAAATTCGAGAGTAGCTGTTATGCCGCCGAATTTCCGTCAAATTTGAGGGACAAAAGAAAGTTTTTGAGAAAATGAAGTTTAAAGTTATATGCCGAGACGCATTTCTCCTGCTAGGAGGAAGTAAACCGTGGGGGGTATGGACGTCGAGCCATACCGAAGCGGACAAAGTCGCTGGTCTTAACCGTCGATGCGTTTCGAAGAATGAAAGTATATGATGTTTAAGGTGACACACCGAGACGTACTTCTCCTCTCCGTGAGGAGAAGGTAAAACCGTGAGGGCATAGACATTAGCCTGCCAAAGCGGACAAAGTCGTTGGTCTTAACCAGTCGATGCGTTTCGAAGAAGGAAAAAGTCCCATGATGGGTGATCCTTAGGCCCCTACCCGTACTCTGGGAGTCGGGATTATGATGATTATGATTATGTTTATGATTCGCTTATCAAGAGGATAAGTAAGAACTAGTGACGACTAGTTAAGGTATGAGCTCATAGCCTAGTTTAAGGGGTGCGGTTACTATATTATTGGTGTCACAAGTATGAGAAAAGGAAAGATGTTCAAAGAAAAGTTTCATGCCACTCAAATGTTGTTTGAATTATTGTTTGATTTACCTAAAGTGCTGCCATGCATCCATGAAATATTATGTTGCATACATGCATTAAGAATCATTATAAAAGACATGGACCTTGGATAAATACCTTTGCGAAAACTCATAATGAACTAATGCATGCTTAACCTTTTCATAATAAACCCAAGGTTCCTGGGACGTAAACGATGACACTAGGATAGAGGACTTCCCTACTGAGATTCTTTAGTAAGAATTCTCACCCCTCTCTCTGTTTCTTCCGTTACGTCTTCAGATATCGATGGCGTCGTTCGTGATTTTCATTGACCCGCCTACATGGGAGGTGCACTATGACCCCGAGCATCAGTCCTACCACTTCAAGGGTCATTGCGAGGTGCGCGTTTTGCATACGTGGGACGCCCTTTTGCTTTCCCCGTCTCCAGCTATCGTTTCGATCCGACTTCACCCTTTGGCGACGACCTGTCTTTGAGAGGACACGACCCGAGACGAGAGGCGTCGTGCCCATCCTTCCTCGTCGAAGGGCTTTTCCCTTCGTTTCCTATGGGTCTCTGAGGAGGTAGCGAGGACACGGTCACCCAGCCGAGGCATGCGAGGCGCGTTCGACAGCCCGAAAGGCGACCATGACGCGGAGGCCACACTGTTCCCTCGATTGCTATGCCTAGATCCCTCTTCGTTGGGCTCATTCCGAGGAGCTTCGTCATTCGCGGGCTACATCTCCCCAACGAGGATCGGCGTCACCAGGAGGCTTGGAGAGGAGGGTAGTGATAGTTGGGTGTTTATCTTTTGGGGTTATTACCATGTATTTGTTTTATGTTTCTTATTGTACTGCAAGCTCTGCCCACTAGTATGGGTAAGACTTTATGTTTGTTATATTTCTGTTGTGATGTACTAAACTATATTATCTAATGTGATGAGGAATGATGTTTATGATGGATGTGTTCTTTAATGCTTATGTTTTGTATGTTTTATTTATTCTTCCGCTTCACGTTGTTTATGTTACGCGCAAAGGCTCGCACTTTGTTTTATATAAATCATTTCAAAAAAAAATTACCGTATTTTCGCTAAGTATTTTATAAATGAATTTAAAGAGAAGTAATAACTAATAATTAGTCTTGATACGTCCTAGGCGTATTAGGGTTAAATATTAGGGTGTTACATCTTCAAGTGCGATTATGCAATGCACCATTTTGGGCTTCAAGTCTTCCAAATTAAGGGCAGGTTGCAAGAATTGTTGGTAAAACTTGTTGCAATGCCTCATTTGCCTTCCTAGCTCTTCCTCTTGTCACAAGTCCCCCAAGTCCTCCAAGCGCCTTGTTATCCTTGCCACTAGTCGTGTCCTCATCATCCTTCTCCCTCTTGAAGAGGATTTGACCTCAAATATAAGGCCTTATCACTTGCATCAAAAGAGACAAATCAATAACCTTAAAAGTGGTACTCATATTGTACTCACTAGCCAAATCAATTTTATAGGCATTGTCATTGATCCTTTCCAACACTTGGAAAGGACCGTCCCCTCTAGGTTGGAGTTTGGACTTCCTTTGTTCAGGGAACCTCTCTTTCCTCATGTGCATCGAAACCCAATCTCCAAGTTCAAATACAACTTTCTTTCTTCCCTTGTTAGCTTTCTTAGCATAGCTCTCAATTTTCTCTCAATATGAGCTTTCACATGCTCATGCAACTTTCTCACATAGTCAACCTTAGCTTGTGCACCCTTATGCTTAAAAACAGGAATATTAGGCATAGGCAATAAATCAAGTGGTGTCATAGGATTAAATCCATACACAATTTCAAATGGTGAACAATTAGTTATGCTATGGACAACCCTATTATAAGCAAATTCAACATGAGGCAAACATTCTTCCTAAGACTTAAGATTCTTCTTTAAAACAATCTTAAGCAAAGTACCTAAAGTCCTATTCACTACCCCAGTTTGCCCATCAGTTTTTGGTGACAAGTAGTAGAGAAGTAATTTAGTACCAAGCTTACCCCATAATGTTCTCCAAAAGTGACTTAGGAACTTAGTGTCCCTATCACTTACAATGCTCCTAGGCAGCCCATGGAGTCTCACACTTCCTAAAAAATAAGTCAGGTACATGGCAAGCATCATCAACCTTTTTACAAGGTATAAAATGTACTATTTTGAAAACCTATCCACAACCACAAAAATAGAATCCTTGCCATTCTTTGTACTTGGCAGCCCCAAGACAAAGTCTATAGATATATAATCCAAGGAAATCAAGAAAAGGCAGAGGAGTATATAAACCATGTGGCATCACTTTCGATTTTTCCTTTTTACAAACAATGCAATGCTCACAATATTTATGCACATCATGTTTCATATGGGGCCAATAAAAATGTTCATGCAATATGTCCAAAATTTTATGTACCCCAAAATGTCCCATTAATCCTCCCTCATGTGCTTTTTCACAAGCAAATTTTTTATGGAACACTTAGGCACACACAATCTTTTTTCTTTAAACAAATATCCATTGTACCTATAGTAACCATTTTGAGACACATTTTCACAAGTAGCATATATAATAGAAAATTCAGCATCATGCAAATACATTTCTCTCAAAGTCTCAAGTCCAAAAATTTTAGTTTCAAGAGTGGAAAGTAATGCATGCCTCCTAGATAAAGCATTGCCACTATATTCCCCTTCCCCTTTTCATGCTTACTGATATATGGAAATTGTTCCAAAATCTCAACCCATTTGGCATGCCTTTTATTCAGCTTGCCTTGTCCTTTCAAGTATTTTAGGGACTCATGATCACTATGAATTGCATATTCTTTGGGAACAAATAATGCTACCAGGTTTTCAAAGCATGCACTAAGGCATACAATTCCTTATCATAAGTAGTATAGTTTAAGGCAGCCCTATTTAACTTCTCACTAAAATAAGCAATCGAATGGCCTTTTTGCATCAAAACATTTTAATGCCCACGTTTATGTATCACATTCAAGTTCAAAAGATTTAGCAAAATTGGGCAAAGCAAGAATGGGTGCATTAGTTAACCTATGCTTAAGGGCAGCAAAGGCTTGCTCTTATTTCTCTCCCATTTAAAACCCATGTGCTTTTTAACTATCTCATTAAGAGGCATAACCAAGGTGCTAAAGTCCCTAACAAACCTCCTATAGAAACTAGCTAAACCATGGAAACTTCTTACTTTACTCATATTCTTAGGCGTAGGCCACTGTGAATGGCCTTAACCTTTTCCTCATCAACTTGTACTCCTTTTGCACTCACAACAAAACCTAAGAACACTACATGATCAGTGCAAAAAGTGCATTTCTCAAGATTAGCATACAATTTTTCTATTCTAAGCACATGTTGACACCTTCAAATGTTCAACCTGCAAGTCAAAACTAGTGTTGTAAATAAGAATGTCATAAAAGTAAACAACAACAAACTTGCCAATAAAATCTCTTAACAGGGGTTCATTAATCTCATAAAAGTGCTTGGGGCATTAGTTAGCTCAAAGGCATAACCAGCCACTCATACAAACCATACTTAATTTTAAAAGCTTTCCATTTATCTCCTTCCCTTATCCTAATCTAATGATAGCCACTTTTTAAATCAATTTTAGAAAAATAACAGGCACCATATAGTTCATCAAGAAGGTCATCTAACCTGGAATTAGGTGTTATCTTGACTGTGATGTTGTTGATTGCTCTTATCCTTACATCCTCCAAGTCCTATCCTTTTTAGGCACAAGAATCACTGGACAGCACACAGACTCAAGCTTTCTTGCACCTTACCTTTTGTCATTAACTCCTCAACTTGCTTTTGTATTTCTTTTGTCTCTTGAGAATTTCTCTTATAAGTTGGCCGATTGGGTTAAGATGTAAGCAGGGGATGAGATTAATATGATGTCAATCCTCTTAAAGGTGGCAATCTGCTTGGAACCTCCTTTGGAAATACGTTCTTGTGTTCCTGCAAAAGACTCAACACTAGGGGGGCAACACTTTTATTAGAGTTATTAGTATTTAAAACATTTTTCTTGCAATAAAGTAAATAAAGTGGCTTGTTGGCAGCAAGCTTCTTCACCTCAATTTCTTTTACTAAAAACCCTATTTACTCTTAAGTGTTTCACTCTTTTTTCTTTCCACTCTTTTTTTATCAAGTGTACTTTTTTGTGTGTCACTCATCTCTTTTCTCTCTTGTACTCTCTTTTCTCAATTTTATTTGATCCTCACATACCTCTCTAGGAGATAAAGGTTTGAGTACAATTTTGCTCCTATTATGCATGAAAGAAATCTTGTTTGTGAACCCATCATGAACAACTTTGGTGTCATATTGCCACGACCTCCTTAAGAGATATGACTTGCCTTCATTGGAACCATATCACATATCAGTTTTTCATTGTATTGTCGCATAGACATAGCTTCACTTGCTTGCTCATGGTCATCTCTCCATCTTCACTAAGCCATTGGAGTTTGTATGGCCTCAGGATGTGGTTTGGTCTCCAAATTTAATTTGGACATCTAACCTGGCCACATTGGTGCAACTCCTTCCATCCATAATAAAAGAACCTAGTTTCCCATTGATTAAACACCTAGAGTGAAAAATGTTCTCTCTTTGGGAATCATTAAGCTTGCATTGACTTCTAAGCAACCTCCTAATCATCAACAAATCTCCTTCTTTGGCCTCCATAATGATCTCTTATCTACCTCTTCCTCTTCCTCCCTTTACTAGCTAAAGACTCACTAGTAATTTCTCCATTCTCCTTAAGTAACATAGTCTTCTGGTTGGACATGTTGAAGCTATGTGACCTCTCCCCAAACACTTGAAGCATTTTATGTTACTACTCCTTCTCTTTTTAAGGGGTTTCATTGGACTTGAATTTAGTCCTTTGAGGTGCAGCCATGGTATTGTTCGAAGAAGTACCTCCCTTCTTCTTATTTTCTTTCATTCCAATTTGAAAAATTGAAATTAGAAGAACTCCTTCTCATGGTACCTTTTCTCTTAAGTTGCTGCTCTACTTTGGTAGCTTGATATTGTAACACCCTAATATTTAACCTCAATACGCCTAGGACGTATCAAGACTAATTATTAGTTATTACTTTTCTTTAAATTCATTTATAAAATACTTAGCGGAAAATACGGTAAAATTTTTTTTTGAAATGATTTATATAAACCAAAGTGCGAGCCTTTGCGCGTAACATAAACAACGTGAAGCGGAAGAATAAATAAAACATACAGAATATAAACATTAAAGAACACATCCATCATAAACATCATTCCTCATTACTTTAGATAATATAGTTTAGTACATCACAACAGAAATATAAAGTCTTACCCGCACTAGTGGGCGGAGCTTGCAGGACAATGGGAAACATAAAGACAAATACATGGTAATAATCCCAAAAGATAAACACCCAACTATCACTACCCTCCCACTCCAAGCCTACGGTGACGCCGGTCCTCGGTTGGGGAGATGTAGCCCGCGAACTCGAAGCTCCTCGGATGTAGCCCAACGAAGCGGAGATCTAGGCATGGGAATCGAGGGACAGCTGGCCTCCGCGTCGTGGTCGCCTCTGCTGTCGAACGCGCCTCGCATGCCTCCGCGGGTGACCGTGTCCTCACTACCTCCTCCGTGACCCATAGGGAACGAAGGGAAGATCCTCCGAGGATCAGCCTTGATCGAGAACGGGGAACATACTCAGGATATCCGCGTACCTCCGACGAGGAAGGTTGGGCACGACGGTCCTGCTCATCTCGGGTCGTGTCCTCTCAAAGATCAGGTCGTCGCCAAAGGGTGAAGTCGGATCGAGTGATAGCTGGAGACGGGGAAGCAAAAGGCGTCCCACATATGCAAAAACGCGCACCTCGCAATGACCCTTGAAGTGGTAGGACTGATGCTCGGGGTCATAGTGCACCTCCCATGTAGGCGGGTCAATGAAAATCACGAACGACGCCATCGATGAAGACGTAACGGAAAGAAACAGAGAGAGGGTGAGAATTCTTACTAAAGAATCTCAGGAGGGAAGTCCTCTATCCTAGTGCCATCGTTTACGTCCCAGGAACCTTGGGTTTATTATGAAAATGTTGAGCATGCATAGGTTCATTATGAGGTTTTCACAAAGGTCGTTGTCCAAGGTCCATGTCTTTTATAATGATTCTTAATGCATGTATGCAACATAATGTTTCATGGATGCATGGTAGCACTTTAGGTAAATCAAACAATAATTCAAACAACATTGTGTGGCATGAAACTTTTCTTTGATCATCTTTCCTTTTCTCATACTTGTGTCACCAATAATATAGTAACCGCACCCCTTAAGCTAGGCTATGAGCTCATACCTTAACTAGTCGTCACTAGTTCTTACTTATCCTCTTGATAAGCGAATCATAAATATCATAATCCCGACTCCCAGAGTACGGGTAGGGGCCTAAGGATCACCCATCATGGGACTTTCTCCTTCTTCGAAACGCATCGACTGGTTAAGACCAGCGACTTTGTCCGCTTCGGTATGGCTCGACGTCCATACCCCCACGGGTTTACTTTCTCCTCAGAGGAGAAATGCGTCTCCATATAACTTTTAAACTTCATATTTCTCAAAAACTTTCTTTTTGTCCCTCAAATTTGACGGAAATTCGGCATAACACTACTCTCCGAATTTCCTCAAATTTGAGTCATGCCACATAATTTCAGTCACATGCATCATTTTCATGGAACTTTCTCATTGCCACAACTTTCTAGTTCACATGAGCATATTTCTCAATTTCATTCATATCTTTGAAACATTATGCATTTCAAACACAACAATTCATCAAATTATGCATATAAAGTTTCATGCTCAAGGAACTAACATAATCACATCATCATACATGTGCACGAGGTTCATCATCATAATCATACTCTCTCGTCCACCTATCTCACAGGATCTGCTTTGCCCCTTTCGGGCTTTAAACTTGTATTTGCATTATTATTACCCTCAAGGGGTTGGCACTTAAACTTTTCCTCTAAGATTTGAACTCACCAAGATTCCACTACACTCAACATAAAAGGGCAGAAAATATATCGTTTGCTTAAGGGGCTCTAGAATCTCCATTCGCGACCCTTTTAAGATCCATCTTCGCTAAGACTCCATAATTAATTCTTAGATCAATTATGAGGGATTCCTAGGCATGTTCTCTAAGTTATAAACCACTTAGATCTCTTATCATCATCTTATACTTAGAAATTAGCACCTAATCATTTATGAAGGGATTCTTGTACATGTCTTACTAATTATGAATCATTTATCCCTGAATTAACCATTCTAGAACAGATTTGCACTTCTTTGTATTAAGGTGTTCTAGAATTCTCATCTCAAGTCCCTTTTTAGTTACTTATTCTTTACTAGCTTCTCTAAATCGATCCTTGCTTCACTCAACATAATTTTACACATTTAACACCTTAGAACAGCATTTATACAGGAGCCAAACATAGAACCAAATCATGAACCCATAAGATCACATAATCTCTTGGGTTGAAATGCATATAAGTTGCTAGTTTTCTCTTGGAATGTTTCTGAAAACAAAAGGTGTTCTGGTAATCGATTACATGTTCCTAGTAATCGATTACCAGGAGCTCAATTCATTCTGGGTTTTCAAAACAACGGGTAATCGATTACACATAATGGTAATCGATTACGTAGGGTTAAATTTCAAAAAAAGTAAAGACATAGGGTAATCGATTACATACGACGGTAATCGATTACTTAGGGTTAAATCTTTCTGAAAGAGTAAAGAACATTTGGTAATCGATTACATTAAAGTAATCGATTACATGGTTTCCAGAAGGTCTGGGCATGAAAAGCCGTAGTAATCATTACACTACCTCTGGTAATCGATTACCAGAACCAAAAGTCCTTCAAAACCTTCTGGTAATCGATTACATTGGTGGTAATCGATTACCAGAACCTTGAAAATTGAGAAAACATGATTTTGACACATTCCAAACTATTTTAAACCTCTTGAGACCTCATAAAACAGTTTTCCAACATTTCCTTGAAAATCATTCATGTATTTTACAAAATCAAACCATTGTTGGTTCATACCAAAACTCATCCATTTCTTTTTGAATGGAGTTTCCTTTTTAGGATACTTAGGGCAAGTCTTTGAGCTCTAGAGTGTTTAGGTGATGACAAAATCTTAAACATGCCATGCACTTTATTTTACTCTTCATTAGAAAGTAAAGTGAGAGCATAAAATAAATATGAGATGCAACTTCATTATTATCTTTAAGGATTAAGTGATGACTTGAAATATAAACATGAAATGCAAGCTTGGGAATTTAAATATGGTAATGCAAGTTCATTCATTTACTCTTGTGAAATTAGTGATAACATCAAAATAAACATGAGATGCAAGACATAAATTTAAACATGAATGCATCTTGTTTTTGTCTTAGCTAGAGCTCTTGCAAGACTTTTAGAGGAACATAAACCTCAACCCATTATGCATCATAAGGCAAGCTTTAGAGTTCTTAGCACCTAGACTTCAAGAGAAATCTTAAGGTTTGAACTCACCATCAAGCTTAAGGAAATGGACCCAAAGTTCATCACTTTGTCTAAACAAAACTACAAGAACTAAGTCATATTCTTTATTTTATTGCTCATAGGCTTCAATCTAGCGGATTCTAGAACGGCCGACCAACTTTAAGGTTGGCAAGGGTAAGCCTAGAGCTCTTTGAAATCATGAGATTAACTTTCTTAACAAAACTTTCGTGATCTACTAGACATATTTTACAAACTTTGTTCAAATCCATAGAAGAAAAACTGAAAATCCTTAAAGGAAAGAGGAAGAGGAAAAACCGAAACTTAAGCCAAGAAAAGAAAGGAAATCCAAGCATGTATGGTCCAAGACCAAGTTGTTTCAAGCTTTAGAGGTTTCTCACATGACAACAACAAATCATTATCTTGAAACCTCATCATCAAGCTCACATTCTTTTTGTAAGAAGGCCTCTTGGCCAAAAAAGAAAGAGGAAGGAAAAGGAGTTTGAAACCAAGAGAAAAACTAGAACTTTCTTGAAGAACACAAACAAAAATCATCAAAACTTAACCCCTACCTTAAGAAGTCTTGAAGAGATGTAAGAAAGCTTTGTTTTCTAGATGGAAGGAGAAGGAAATCCTTTTGGAGTCTTGAGGAAGAAATCAGCCAAGTTGAGGGAGTTTGAGAGGAATGAGAGAATTTGCAAGAAGTGTGAACTTACCAAGTGAACCAAAGTGTGACAAGGTTCATCAAGGCTTGGTATTTATAGAAAACTTGCAATATGGAGGCTGAAATGGGAGGGGGAATGGCGGCCTTTTGGAGGAGGAGGAGGAGGAAATATCTCTTACAAAGGTATGGGCTTAGGCATGGCAAGCATGGTTGGAAGCATGGGCAAGGTATGGCCTAAAGCATGGGCTTGGAGTGCATCACAACTCAACATGTGGCACCATTTTGGGACAGATTTTCGGCCTCCTCATCAGCCAAGGGGAAGGGATTTTTGTTCATGTAATTGTGGTTTAAGGATGTGTTTAAGTGTTTCTATGATTAGGCTTTTTGATTAGGAGTTTGTAAGCAAGCGTTTAGGTGAGAAAATGGTTAATTGAGGTGGTTCAAGACTTGATTAGGAGGGTGATCTTATTAGATTAGTAATTTAAAATAATTCTTTTGGTCAAATGAGGTATGGCTCAATTCCTTAATTTAAGGAAAGAGAGAGAAAAACACTATTCAAGATTCCATGACTAGAAATCTTGAATTTAAAGAATACCGTTAGAGTTTATCTAAGCAATCTTAGGTTCTAATTAACCTTAATAAATCATTTTGACTCTAGATTAATTATCGAAATAAATTAATCTTCGATTAGAGCCTAATATCGCTTAGGTTCGGCTAATTGCTTCATTAGGCGCACTGTACACTGTTCTAGGGGCAAAATGGTAATTTTGCACTAAAACTGCCTGGACCTTCTGGACTAAACATCAAACATTGCTCATAAACATCATTCTAAACTTCCTGGAAAAGTTTGGGCTCAAACGGCATCTTTTACCCGTGTAGACACGGAGGGGTATTTTGGTCATTTTGAGCGGAAGTTTAGAAACGAGGTTTCCTCCTCGGATATCATTCATAACAGCATAATCCCCTTCAAACATCGAGTTGACCCATTCGAGGGTTGCCGGGCAACTGTCCTCGAATTTCGGTAGAAATGACCTCAGGGGCATTTTGGTCATTTGTACTCTAACAGGGAAATCCTGGGACGTACAGATCCAGTCTTCCAACTCCACATAAGTTTGTAGCTCAACTACATCTCTAATGTCATTATTTAGCCCATCAGAAAACGTGCCATAGTAGCCTCCTATCTTCATTCACATTAGCTCTAATCAAAGACACCTTCATCTCCTTGTAATATTCATCAATACTCCTACTACCTTGCGTGAGTATTTGAAGCTTATTATGAAGGTCCCTATGATAATAGGATGGAACAAATCTTATTCTCATGAACCTCTTCGTTTCAATCCAAGTATCCACCAAAGATTCTTCATATCTAAGTCGCTCCTTTGCAATTGGTTCCACCAAATAGAGCATAGTTGTGAAATCCATGGCTGTCACCTCTTTCTTTTCTTCATTGTAAGTTGTGGCATGACAATTGCTCAATCTTTATCTCCTACTCAAGATAAGTCTCTAGATCACTATTCCTTTTGAAAGGTGGGATATTAAGCTTTATTCCTCAATTTGGTCTTCTCTGCATCACTTTCATTATCTCTTTCTCCTCATTCCATCAATCCTCCTTCTACCTCCATCATCATCACGATGTTCTTAATTTTCTAGCCACTTAATTCTCTCATATAACTCCTCTATATACTCCATCATTATCCTTTGTATTTGAGCTGTAATAGCCTCAACTAACAATCTATTGTTTCCTAGGAGGAGGGTACCATCACCACTGTTCTTGCCATAATTCAAGTAAAAAGAAAAAAAATGAAAGCAATAAACCTCACCACACTTCTCATGTGTTTGCATTCTTAGAGATGTATCATTCGTGCTTGTTGCTCTCGAATAGGCTTTTGTATAAAGTTTTCTCTTGCCTTTTACCACTCAAGTGGTCTTGTGGGCTTTTAAATGGAATCCAACAACTCCAATATTAAATCACAAAACAACAAGAGGTCAAGCAAAGAAAACTCTAAGACAACTTTTAAGATCCAAAAGAGATAAGCAAGAAAAGCTAAACAAGGATAAGCATACTCAAATTAGAGGCCAAACAAGGCAAGAACAAGCTAAAAGGGTTGAAGAACAAAATAAACAAGCCACGTTCTAACTTCTTTTTTTTTTTTTGAAATCCTATTTTTTTAATTCTATTTTTTTAATCTATTCTCAATGATTGTAGATGAACAGACCAAATGGAATCACCTCAAAACAAGTACATTTTTAACAACTAAACATGAAACTAACAAAGCGTAGAAAGATTAAAATGAAACAATTCCAAGAACATCAAGAACACATGATGAACATTCTCACCTTTCTTTTTTTTCCTGGTCCAATGTAACATCACAAAGACAGAAATGGAAACTAAGCAAAAAGGATGAATCAAACAAGGACTCAAAAACAAATTTGGGTTGCACCAGTCTAAACTGAAAAAAAAAAATTGCTGTATCTTAAGCTAGAAATTTCAAATTAAGATGATTCCAAAATGAGATGAAAATTGAGACTTCAAAATTCAAAAAATGACCTAAGAAACATTCAAATATGATACGTAAAATTCCATATATGAACCAAAGAAAACTGACCAATTTTTGCAGAATTTGAACTAACCTTGGTTACCAAATGTTACATTCTGAATAGAAAATGAGAAATGAAATTGGTTGGGGGCGCCACAATCAAGAATGATTAATAAGCCAAAGGAGATCACCACAAGAGTAATTGGATACTCTTGATAAGACCTAAGGTTCCAAGCAAGAACCAAAGAGACACTCTTACCAAAATGGTATTCTGATATGAATTTTGCCAAAAATCGCCTTCCAAAAGGTGTTTACAAGGTTTATAAACTAGAGTAAAGTTCAGCAAGTAGGCTGTAATACTTAGCCCATGATTAAAATCTAAACTAAATAAAATATGAAATTAACAAGTGATGGATGTACAAAATTCACAAGTCCAATTACATTATTACAAACTTTATTTAGTAATATAAAAGGCTTAAAAGATGGTGGCAATCCATATAACATCAAGGGTCTTCAAGTGGGATTATGCAATGCACCATTTTAGGCTTCAAGTCTTCCAAATTAAGGGTAGCCTCAAGAATTGTTGCTACAACTTGTTGCAATGCCTCCTTTGCCTTCCTAGCCCTTCCTATTGTCATAGGTCCCCCAAGTCCTCCAAGCGCCTTATTGTCCTTCCCACTAGTCGTGTCCTCATCAAGAACAACTGGTTGCACAAGGTTATAATCAACAAGAGTAGGCTAAAAGCCATAGAAATGCTACTTGCTTTTGCTGCCTCAAGGGATTCACTCTTTACCAAATGGGTGTTAAGTTTGCGCTCCCAAATGGATTCCTCTCTGAGGAGTATATGTCAAACAACCTCCTAGTTTTGAGAGTGAAGACATTCCCAACCATGTCTTCAAGCTAACAAAGGCTCTTACCCTGAAACAGCTTCAAAGATTAGTACAAAGGATTCAGTACCTTATTGCTGAAGAATGGGTTCAAGAGAGGTAATGTTGATATACTGATCTTTTTACTATTGATCAAAATAATCACTTTTTGATAGTTCAATATATGTAGATGACATTATATTTGGCATTTATGATCATTCTCTCTATGAAAAGTTTTCTAAATTAATACAGAATGAGTTTGAGATGAGCATGATGGGCAAGCTCAAGTTTTTCCTTGGTTTGCAAATAAAACAACAAAGAGAAATAATCTTGATCCATTAAGAAAAACATACAAAAGAGCTTTTGAAGAAGTTTAATATGAATCAAGCCAAACCCATGAGTACCCCCCATGCATCCCTCTCAAATCATTGATGCTATGAGAATGGCAAAAAGGTATCAGGAAGTAATTATAGAGGAATGATTGCTACCTTTGTATCTTACAACTAGTAGACTAGACATTCAATTAAGTGTATGAATTTGTGCTAGATTTCAATCAAACTCAAAGCAATCATACTTCAATACCTAAAGAATTTTCATATATTTATCAGGCACTACTAATCTTGGCTTGTGGTATGAGAAAGGTACATCTTGTGTATTGTGTTTTGTGATGTTGACTTCACTGGAGATGTGTTTAGAGAAAAAGCACCAGTGGTTGCTGTAACACCTAATATTTAACCTAAACATGCCTAGGATGTATAAGATTAATTATTAGTTATTACTTCCTTTTAAACTCATTTATAAAATTACTTAGCGAAAATACGTAAAATTTTTTTTTAAATGGAATACGTAAACAAAGTGCGAGCCATCATGTACAAACGAAACGTAAAGCGATATGAAAATAAATCATTCAAAGCAAAAGCAATAAAGAACACCTCAATCATAAAGACATCCATTATAATATTAATTATCATAGTTTAGTACATCAACTTGAAAACATGATAGCATAAGGTCATACCCTTATAAGTGGAGAGCTTCAGGATCTAAAATAGAAAATACAAGAAACATAAAGTACAAGGAAGAAAACAGGAAACATAAACTGCTAATACATGGAAAAGCCCCCAAAAGATCACCCAAACCATGACTACTCCTCCCTCCATAAAGGCGCATCTCATCAGGCTAGTCTCCACTGTGTCACCGTATCCTCATTGCCCCTCCCAATATCCATGGGAACTAGGGGTAGATCCTCTGAAAAGGATGAGAAGAGGATCCTCAACGGATCCTCCAAGTGCCTCAGCGAGGACGCACTCGGGGTAGCCATGCATTCCTGAAGATGATGGTAAAACACGGCGGTTCTCGTCACTGGTATCCTCTCAAAGATCAAATCATTGCCATAGGGAGAGGTCAGGCGAAGTGAAACCGTAAAAGGAAAAGCAAACGGGCGTCCCATGTATGCAAAAATGCGCACGCACAATGACCCTCAAAAATGGTAAGAGCTGGTGTAGGATCATAGTGCACTCCACACGTGCATCAACAAAAATCACGAATGACGTCATCGGTTCTGAATATGTAACGGAAAGAAAATAGAGAGAGGGTAGAATCTTGCTAAAGAATCTCAGGAGGGAAATCCTCTATCCTAGTGTCATCGTTACATCCCTAGGAACCTTGGGTTTATTATAAAAAGGTTAAACATGCAAAGGTTCATTATGAGGTTTTCGTAAAAGATAATTATCCAAGGTCTGTGTCTTTTATAATGATTCTTAATGCATGTATGCAGCATACCAAAGCATGAATGCATGACAATACGTTAGGCAGCAAACCAATAAAACACATCATCATTAACTTGTTCTCATAAAAATGGCATCTCATTTCTCATTTCTCACTTGTGACATCATGGTATGTAAAAATAGTAACCGACCCCTGATACTAGGCTATGAGCTCATACCTTAACTAGTTGTCACTAGTTCTTACTTATCCTCTTGATAAGCGAATCATAATCATAAAATATAACTCCGAGAAATTTGGCAGGGGACCTAAGGAATCACCCATCATGGGACTTTCTTCCTTCTCTGAAATGCATCAATTGGTTAAGACCAGTGACTTTGTCCGCTTTGGCAGGTGCTAATGTCAATGCCCTCAGCGGTTTACCTTCTCTCACTGGTAGAGGAGAAGTACGTCTAATTGCGAAACGCATCATTGGTTAAGACCAGTGACATTGTCCGCTTCAGGATGGCTCTCAACCATACCCCCATAGGTTTCCTTTCTCCTCACTCAGTAGGAGAAATGCGTCTCATGTCACATATAAATCATTCTTTTCAAAACTTTTCTCAAGTCCCTCAAATTTGACGGAAATTCGAGGATAACGACTATATACCGAATTTCCTCAAATTTGAGTTATGCCACATAACCCAACAACACATGTTGTTCTCATGAAATATCTCAATCGAGTAAATCTCTTATCATTAGGAGCATACCCCTCCTAAACTCATTTCATACTCCGCATTCTTATGCATCTCTAGCATAATATATCACATAATCACACAACATGTCTCAAACATACATATAGTCACATGTCCATGGAATTCATTCCTTCACAATCATTATGAGTATACACACTCGATTCTCACATCACACCTTCTATCTCATAGTGTCTTATGCCTTGACCCTTACGAGTCTTAAACTTGCATTTATTATCCTAACATCCATTATGAATCTTTATCACACCTAGGGGATCATTACCTATAATTTCCTCTAATGTTTATGATTTATAACATAACCAAACAGCACTAGTTATTTTGGGTAGAATTTTGCCTCATGATTATGGGTCCTAGAATCTTCGTCTTTGACCCTTTCTAAGTTCCATCTCTAAGGCTCTATAATTAACTCCTAAACCAATTATGAGGGATTCCTACACATATCCACTAATTATAAACCATTTTTCTCAAATCCAATTATGCTGGAACAGAATTATATTTTTGTGCATCTAAGTGTTCTAGAATTCACATTTTAAATCCTTTCTAGTTACTTGTTCTTTCCTAACTTCCCTAAATCGTTCCTTGCTTCACTCAAACATAATTTTACACATTTTAACACCATAAAATAGAATTAATATAGTGGCCAAACACCAAGGGAGAACCAAAATGCAAAGCTCATATAATCACATAATTTCATGATTTAAAAGCATATAAGTTGCTAGTTTCTCTTGGAATCATTTTAGTAACTCAAAACTCCTTTAGAAACCAATTTATCTCATTAAAATCATATAAATATGTGCTAGGTCAGTAGCTAATTTATTTAGCTCAAGGAATAGATTTAAAACACAAAACTTTGTTCATAATGTTCTTTAAATACACCTAAGCTTAGAAAAATTCCAAGACTTAGACTATGGGCACTTGTGATTAGATGAACTCATCCAAGTCCATCATCATCATCACAAGGCCAAAATGGCATTCTTGAAATGCTTCCATTTTCTAAAACTTTATGCAAGATACTTGGGCAAGTCTTTGAGCTCTAGGAATTTAAGTGATGGCATAAACTTAAACATGATATGCACTTGTTTTACTCTTCATTAGAAAATAAAGTGAGAGCATAAAATAAATATGAGATGCAACCTCATTATTATCTTTAAAGATTAAGTGATGACTTGAAATATAAACATGAAATGCAAGCTTGGAAATTTAAACATGATAATGCAAGTTCATTTAGTTATTCTTGAGAGTTTAGTGATGGCATCAAAATAAACATGCTATGCAAGGCATAAACATAAACATGAATGCAATTTCATTTTATCTTAACTAGAGCTCTTACAAGACTTTAAAGGAACATCACAACCTTAACCCAAATATGTATCTTAACAACATAAAGTGAGCTTTAGAGTTCTTAGCACCAAGTCTTCAAAGAAGCCTTTGGTTTGAACTTCATCATCAAGCTCAAGAAAATGACACAAAGCTCAACACTTTGTCTAAACAAACATACAAAAACTAAGTCATATTCTTTATTTTATTGCTCATGGGCTTCAATCTAGAGTAAAACTCTTAGAACGGCCAACCAACTTTAAGGTTGGCAAGGGTAAGCTTAGAGCTCTTTGAAAACATATGATTAATTTTCTTAACAAAACTTTTGTGATCTACTTAACATTTTTAACAAACTTTGTTCAAATAAAGGAAGAAGAAACGAAACATCAAGGGGAAAAGGAAAAGGAACCAAAAATATAAACAAGAAAAGGAAAGAAAACACAAGCATGTATGGTCCAAGACCAAGTTGTTTCAAGCTTTAGAGGTTTCTCACATGACAACAAGCATTATCTTGAAACCTCATCATCAAGCCAAAGTTTTCTCATAAAAAGGCCTCATGCCGAAAAGAAAAAGGAAGAGAGAAAGAGTTTAAACCAAGAGAAAACTAGAACTTTTCTGAAGAAAACAAGTAAAAACTTTAAAACAAAACCCCTACCTAAGGAAGTCTTTGAAGAAATGAAGGAAAGCTTGAGTTCTTGAAGGATTGAGAAGACAAAATCTTCTCTTGGATGTGGATGTGTGTTTCGGCCAAAAGGAAGCTCAAGGAAGATGATTTTTCCTTGAGTTTCTAAGCTTGGAAATGGAAAGTTTGAGTGTTTAAGAGGTGGTTTAAGGTGAGGGAGTGGTGGTTTATGGTTGTTTGTGGTGGTGGAAAGTTCTTTGAGAGGAAGAAGAAGATGAACAAGATGAAGAGAAATTTGAGAGAAAAGCAAGAAAGTGCAAGAAAACTAAACTTGGCAAATGATCTAAAGTGTAACCAAGTTCTTCCAAGCTTGGTATTTATAGAAATTTTGCAACATGGAGGCTGCACAAAGGGGAGAAGGCCGACGGCTTCATGGCCAAAGAGAGAAGAAAATATCTCTTTGATTGGCATGGGCTAGGCATGGGCAAAGCATGGTTGAAAGTATGGCTAGGTATGGCTTGAGGTATGGTCTTTGAGTGAGAATTAAAATCAACATGTGACACTTTTGAGGCCATGTATTCGACCAGTTTTCAGCCAAAGGGGAGGAGATTTGTTCATGTAATTGTGGTTTAGTGATGTGTTTAGGTGTTTCTTTGATTAAGGTTTTGATTAGGAGTTTGTAAGAAAGTGTTTAGGTGAGGTAATTGGCTAATTAAGGTTGTCAAGACTTGATTAGGAGGGTAATCTTACTAGATTAACAATTTAAAATCATTCTTTAGTCAAATGAGGTATGGCACAATTCCTTAATTTAAGGAATTGGAGAGAGAAATACTATTCAAGATTCCATGACTAGGAATCTTGAATTAAAGAATGTAATTAGAGTTTAACTAAGCAATCTTAGGTTCTAATTAACCTTAATAAATTATTTTGACTCTAGATTAATTATCGAAATAAATTAATCTTTGATTAGAGCCTAATATTGCTTAGGTTTGCTTAATTATGTCATTAGGCTCACTGTACACTGTTCTAGGGGCAAAATGGTAATTTTCCACTAAAACTGCCCGGACCTACCTGGCAAACTAAACATCAAATATCACTCATAAACATCATTCCAAACTTCCTGGAAAGTTTCAACTAAACGGCACCTTCACCCGTGTAGAACACGGAGGTATTTTGGTCATTTTGAGCCGAAAGTTAGAAAACAGATTTTTACCTAATATCAAACATAATAGTTATAACCCCCTTCAAACATTGAGTTGACCCATTCAGGACGGTGAGGCTTCCCTCGAGGGTAAATGACCTCAAGGGCATTTTGTCATTTGTACTTAAAGAGAAAATCGGCATGAACATCCTCCAAGTATGACCTCATCCTTAAGTCATGGCATCGTAGTCGAGAGTTGTTACTTATAGACTTGTGGATCTTTCTTAATTATCTATAGCAAGAATTGAGTAAACACGTAATAACTAACTCTGGTCCTTCAAACTATATTGCAAGAAATAACGTATTTATTTAATACAAGTCAAGTACAACGGAAGCTCTTCTATGAGCTTTAATCTACATAGGGCTTTACTACATTTATAGACATACATATATGCATAACTATGTACAAAAGATATAGTTCCCACAAGGATAAACTTATTGAGTTGCTTTTTTATCTTCTTGGAATCCACTTGGAGACAACAAAAACAAACAAGCAGGGTGAGAATTTTGAAATTCCTAGTAGGGTATCCAAAAATACATAATCATAATGTCATCATCATCGTCCCAAGCTATTTGTTTATGAGAAAATGTGATCATATAGTATATGTTAAGTATTCATTTTAAAGTTCTAAAATCATCATTTCGAAGTGGGTAGCTTTTATTGTTCAATCACATATCATTACTCGACATATAACCCTATACCCTAAATCACAACTTAACATATTGGCCTCAATATTGATACTAGAATTCCTCACTTAGCACTTAAGATAAAGGACCACTTTAGGGTAATAGATTGCATTTTCAGGATGAGTTCATTCCTATACATGATCATTGGATTTACTTTCTAGTTCTCACAGTATTCCTAGTTCAGGTTTACTTTCCAGATTAATTCAGGGTAGTCAGGTTTACTTTCCAACAACCATTTCTTTCTTTCAGCCAAGAATTATAAATCTTATGTTTTTTTTCACATATGCAATTGTAACAAGCATTCATATCTATGTGTGCATAACCTCATCAATAAGTCCACATGCTAATTATACATATTCATATTCTTGTGCTAATGCCATACTAGTACAAGATGCCATTATTTCATCAATTCAAAGCATCAATTCATTTTTTGCATAATGGCAGATTTCACATATTCATAGTGCAATTTATTCACATCAAAAAATCAATTCAGAGGCTATAAAAATTCTCAACCATACTTCAATATGTCCACAAGTTTCCATAAAAATTTCAGAGGAAAAAGGGTTCTCTAACTATGTTATAAAAATTAGACAATTTTGGTCAAGACCATTAACCTTATTAAAATGAAATATCATAAATTTTTAACCTAGCAAATGATTGAATTAATTGAAATAAAAATCATAGTTACCCTTCAAGATGTTATCAACACCCTGTAAAAATTTCAAAGAAAAAATCAATAATTTACTATGTTAAAAAAATCACCAAAATTCACAGCTCTAGTTTCAATAGTCCAGACAGCATGAAACCATTTAATTTTCATTTTAAGGCATTTAATTCAATTAAACTCAAGAAAATTGTGGAGTAGTCCAAGATGTTAATGAACATATATTTTTTAGCTCACCAAAATGTCTACAACATGCCTAGAAAAATCATGATTAATAATACACCTGGTAAACCCGAAATCAGCAAGCATCACTCAACATCTCTTTGACCAAACTAATTTTTCCAACATTAGCCACTCTACCAAAATTAACACATCAATATCAACATATTATGCATCAAGACAATTAAAATTTCAGACTTAACTAAATCAGAAATCATTAGAATAAATTTCAGAAGGAAGAAAAACCCTACTGGTTCTTTGAATCTTAACTCTTATTCTTCACTTTGCTTAAGGATTCTCCACCAATTTCTTGATCTAACCCTCTCTCTAATCCTCTTACAACACTGTAAATAAGCTAACTTATGCCTAATGATGAGGAAAGGTTTTATAGTAAGGAATTGATTTGAAGTCACAAGGGAGTATGTAGATTAAGCTTTTGTTATGTTTTTTTTTGATGAAACTTAGAGTTCTTCAAGCTAGGGATTTGATTTTTGAGGAAGAAGAAAGTAAAGATGGCTGAATGGATATGTTGGTTGAACTTTTAGGAAGAGAAATGGCAAGAATTTTGATTTTTTTTATGTTAAGATAAGGTACACATAATTCCTATTATGAAAAAGTTTTCTTAAAGATAATTATTATAATTTTGTGCATTTCTATTGGTTAGTCATAAAGGTGTAATGGTGTGGCACATCTCAAGCCACACACTTGTCCTCCTTAGGTGGCAAACATGCACTCAGTTTCATTTTGTAGAGAAGTGCACAGAAATTATCCGAACGTAAAACACCGTACTTGATTGAACTAATATTACCCCAAAATTAATTCTAAATATAAAATTATCATTCCCACTATTTCTAACCTTATTTCCATATTTTCCTAATTTTGGCACCTCTAGGGCCCAAATCTAGGTTTTGGCGCCTGCGGGCTCATAGGGCCCACAACATTATTATTCACCCCCGCCCAAATTTTTTTTTTAATACATTATTCGGCTCATCCCAATCATTGCTACACTGTCAAATTTTTGAAATTACGACTAACAAAGCTCAATAAATTTTTAAATAATTTTAGGATGTTACACGCCAAGTTGCTCCTCCTAACGCCCCAATTTTCCTGGTAGTGCAAAATGACCAAAATGTCCCTCAAGTTATTTTCAAGAGGAAATTAGGATAGCTAACCTTGGCCATCCTTAAGGGTTAGTTTAATGTTTGAAGGGATTAGATGTGTTGTTAATGATCATAGAGTTGGAAATATGAGTTTTTGGTTTTTCCTGCGAACCAAAATACCCTGACGTTGATTTAACGCGGGTTAAGTGCGACTCTAAGACCTTATACCCAAAGGTTAGAAATGTCAATTATAAGGGATGTTGAATATTGGAAAGGTCCTAGTAGGTTCTCTTTTATGCAAAATTACCATTTTGCCCTTAGATGTGCAAAATAGCTCAATTAAGTAATTAATGAAATAAATGCAATATTAAGCTCTAATTAAAGATAAATTAATTTTAATTATTAATCTGAGTCTAAATAATTATTTAGGTTAATTAAGGCTTAAGATTGCTTAAGGTACTTCAAATTTCATTCTTAATCAAAGAGCTCTTAAGACATAAAGAAAGTTAAAAGTGAATAGTATTTTCTCTCTCATTTTCCATAAAATTAGGAAACTTGTTGGCATTTAAATTTCAAATTAATCATGCTTATTTAAAGTCAAAAAGTGAAGAGTATTTCTCTCTCCTTTTCCCTGAATTAGGAAACTTGTTGGCATTTGAATTTCAAACTAATCATGCTTATTTCAACTAAAGGTGCAAGACCACTCCTTAATCTTGTCTTAAAAACTTAATCACCATATTACAACTCTTAACCCTTAAGTACCAATTCCTAACCTATTCCTTAATTAAAATTACCTAAAATTCTAATCCCCACACCTAAATGAAATGAAAATTTCCCCCTAAACCCCAAAGTGGCCAACGACCATATACCTTCCTTTCTCTCATGATTTATTTTTTTTACTCTCATATACACATAAACACTCTCATTCTTACCACTCATTTTGTTTGGCCAAAGCTTTGTGTCAAAAAGTGCTCTTGAATCCTCTCAACTGAAGCTCTATTTTCTTCTTCCACCTTCAAGAAACATCCATCTTCAACCTCCTCTCCACCTCAAACCACCTCACCTCTATCATAGATCATCTCCAAGACATATAAATTTTCCATCCCCAAGAACCCAAGAAATATCCTCCCGCCATTTCCTTTTCCCTTGGTTGAAAACTACCTTCGCTCCAAGAGAAGATTTTTTTCTTCTCTTCCTTTTATAAGAGCAAGAGCTTCTCATCTTGCAAGAAACATCATTGGTAGGGATTTTGTTTTGAGTTTCTTTCTTGTTTCTTTTTCATTTTCGGATTTGATGATGGATGAATGGCTATGTTTTTGCTATTTCTTTCCTTCCATTTCCATTTGAACTTTCATTTGCTTCCTTCTCTTTTCAGTTTTATTGTTGTTGGATGGTTAAAAACCATGGCTTGATGATGGGAGATTTTGATGATGGGGGTTGATACCACCATGTGCTCTACCTCTAAAGCCCAAAGTCTTGCTTCTTTTTTTCGGTTTTAAAGAATGAGATAAAGATGGAATACTTGTTGTTCTTTTGAAATATTTTCTTTCTTTGATGTTCAAGACAATAGCTTGATGATGAGGGTTCTTAATGATGATTGTGGAATCATCATATATGTGACCTCCAAAGCCCAACGTTTGGTTCATTTTCGGTTTTAAAGAATGAGAAATGTAGAATACTTATTAGTTCCTTTGAAATATTTTTCTTTGATGTTTGAGACCATGGCTTGATGATGAGGGTTTCTAGATAATGGTTGTGGAGTCATCATATGTGTGACCTTTAAAGCTTAAGACTTGATTTCAGTTTCAAAGGGATATGATAAATAAAATGCTAGTTGTTTTCCTTGTCCATTCCTCATTGAGCTTGATGGTGAGTCCAAGAAATAAGGTTCTTGGAACCATGGTGTTAAAGGACTCTAAAGGTCATTTCCATTTTATTAAGATTGATTGGGGGTTGAGGGTTTTATTCTTTAAAGTCTTAAGTTGAGCTCTAGCAAGGAATAAAATGGACTTGCTTTCATGTTTATGTTTCAAGCTTTTGCACTCATGTTTATTTCAATGCTTTTCATATCATGTTTATTTTCAAGTCATCACCTTTAAAACCTTGAAGACTAAAGAATGGACTTGCATTTCCATGTTTAAGTTTCAGAATCATTTCATGTTTATATTTCAAGTTATCACCTAAACTTTAAACACTTAAAATAACCATTCATATATTTATATTTCAAGTCTGACATCATATTGATATTTCCAAGACATCACCTATAATAACAAAGAATAAAAATGAGTATAAGCATTTTATGATATTGTCATCACCTTAAATCTCAGAGCTCAAAGACTTGCCCTTGTATCTTAAATGGAAATTTTGACCATAACATCTTTGAATATATCTTTGCCTCATGATGATGATAGACTTGGAATGAGTTTTATTTTATTTTAAGGTTCAAAATTTATATCTTGGAATTTTTGAAAGATATAATGGTGATTCCATTTTAAGGTTGTAAAAATGTGATTATTATGTGTAAAACCATTGATGAAATTTTAATTTTTGCTACTATTTTAAGGGTTATTGTTTATGTTTTCAAAGGGATAAAAAGGTTTTATGTGTTTTCAATGTCTAAATAATTAAAGAAAAACTAGTAACTAGAAAGGATAAAATATGTGAATTCTAGAAATTTTTAGAACTTAAATTAAGGTCACTATTTCAGCCCGTTTTAATTCTATAAGAAATGTTTTCCATTGGTGTAAAGGTGTAAAAATCATGAATACTAGTGTTAGAATTATTTTTAGCATCTTAGGAAAAGCCGATAATTAGAAAGGGTCAAAAACATAAATTCTAGAACTCCAAATTGCTTATTTTGTTAAACATTGCCAACTTGTAATACCGTTGTTTGAACCAATTATGAGGATAAATATAACGCCCGTGTACGAGGTAGGAGTGATCTACTGAGTGCAGAGGGCACTACAGTAGCGGCTCCTAGCAAGGCCTCTAAGCGGAGGGGTACATGAATGAACCGATTACACACCAGATGAGTGGATGAAGAGTTGGCAGCTATGGGACCATACAGTTAAAGGATGGCTTATATGAATTGATTAGTACTACCTATGGCAACAAAGATGCATCTTCTTTGTAGTCCATCACTAAAGAACTTCATAGTTAAGCGGACTTTATGTAGAGCAATTTTGGGATAGGTGTCCTAGGAAGTTTTCCCAAGAAGCGTGTGATCGAGGATAAGCACTCAGAAAATACCCGTGTTGGTTTGTGGGGACGGTCATCAATCCATAGAGGAGGAAGGGGATGTTACAATAAAATTAGTGAAAACTATTATTCTTGGTCTCTTGAGTGTCAAGGAGAATAATTACAAGTGTTAGATTGAACCGATTAGCAAGAACGGAAAAGTCATACCTTGAAACTAACATTATGGAATTTTTGCGAGTGGTTCAACTAGGCCAAATAATGATTTTAAGTGTGCAATATGCTTGAAATACTCTTTATAATGTTAAGATAAGTTCATATTGTACCTTAGGTGATAGAAAGGTGAAAACCTTGGAACCTTAACCGAGTTGGGATTAAAGTGTATTATGATAACTTGTAGAAATAATTGAATTATATCTTATGATGATCTTTAGTGACTTGTGTGTACGTGTGTATATATATATATATATATATATATATATATATATATTTGATGAGCATGTATATGTATTACAGGTTGGTCCTAATTTTTGGCATACTGGAGGAGCATGTTTACTTGTTATTAGATATTGAGGATAACATGCTTATGGATATATGCAAATAATGTGATGATGCTTATGGAATCAATGACATTGATTTGTGGCATGATGATTATGATTAATAATTGAGATTGCATCATTTATATTTTATGACATGGAGCAAATTTGGGGAAACTTCATTCCTAGCTCATTATGTTGCTACAGATTTCTGCCAAATTTGTGGACTTAGGAAAAATTATGAAGTTTATGAGCATGAAATGTTAAATGATAAGTTATGATGATAGCTGTGATTATATGCTCATGTTTGCATCTCTAAATAACATATAAGATTAAAGGTGGCATAAGTAATTTGAACTTATCCTTCGTATTGGTTATGCTGCAGAAGTTATCTTTCCCCATGGTTGAGCAGTTAAGGTGATCCTAGGAGTTGATCTTTTCGGAGGGGCCAAGCCTAGACTGAGAGTGATCCAATGCCTCTAACTGGACTCTGGGAGTTGAATTTACTTATCGAAGGATAAGTGTAAACATAGCGAGGACTAGTTAGGTATGAGCTCATAATCTTAGAACTCTCTAAGAATAACATAAGATTAGGGTGGCCCCTATGAAGAAAGATTAAGGAGCCAATCATGGAAAGAAAGAAAAGAGGAAAATTGTGTGCCATAGTTGGATATTTTCCTATGCCTTTATATTATGTCATTGTGACTTGGTAATTGTACATAAGGAATTGACATGCATTCATAATGGACATAGGTATTCATGATTAGATCCATGCTAAAAGAGGCATTTGTTCTGTACCGTATTGGAAACTTATAAATGAACTTTATTTATGTTTATCATTTTCATAATGAAACCTTAGGTACCTGGACAATGATGATTACATGTGAGTAGATGGAAACCTATCAGACTTATATAAGTCTCACTTGATTCCTTCCACCTTTGCCTCTTAGATAAGGTTGATGGCGATGTCCGTGATCTTCTTAGATGTTGGCATAGGAAAGTTCATATGGTCAAATTTCAGAGTGGTTAAAACAAAATGGATAATAAAGTCCTTTTGTTTATATACATTAGGACTGTCTCGTCTTCATAGGTAATTGCACATAACTTAGTTTCTAGTAGACATGCACCCACAGAGGTTTTAAATGCACATCATATTTATGCTTAGCATTTGAGTCTATTGTATTTCAACCCATAGGTGGGCTCAGTATAATTGTCATGGTATTATACTTATGGAGTATTGACATTATTATTATTATTATTATTATTATTATTATTATTATTATCATTTAACATATATTTAAGCGAATGTCACCTTATCACGTTGTTCTCAGTCTTATGTTATACTTTATTGTGATTTGTATGTATGCTATGTGACTTACTGTTAGAATATGTCAATGATGTGTATACTATTATTAGTATTATATGATGAATATTTTATACACTATAACTTATACGTAATTGCTTAGTTTGGTCTTTCAATAGAAAAATGGGTCATATTTCCAGAGAGAGTTATTTTTGTAAGTTTAAATCAGAAAGTTCTGAAGACGAAAAGTAACAATGAATGATTAACCATCATGCTCCCAGGCATATTGTGTTGAAATGAGGTGTTACATTTTTGATTCTAGAATTTGGTTCTTACATTTAAATGAGGCATTGCACCTTGATCATGCTCTCAGCTGATTACTGTTAGATACTTGTGTTCATGTTGAGTTCTTGTTTGTGATAAACTGGAGGAATAGATAATACAACTTAACCTTGGAAGGCATGTGCCATAATAACTAGTCACTTTGGCATCAGTATTTAGCCTTGATTACTTAATGTTCATCTGTTTTTGGTGTGCTTAAGGTAGAACTCCTGGTATGATCCCAGTGAAATAGGTCTCAACATGACACCAAGGACTGAGGAGAGATAAATACATTGCCAGCATTTCTGAGTATCAAGAGCCATGTAACTATTGGTGGATCCTGATGGACCATAGTGAGGATTAGTCAATGCAGGTATACTGGGGAAAAATGAAACTAATCACCTTCATGGGATTGGAACCTTGTCACCCAGAGTTAACCAACACCATATCATAAAGGATAGTAAAGAGGTGGTCAATGACTAGAGCTACAACATACAAGGGAAGGTACAGCCAAACCCCTGAGGTTCAAGCACCAAGTGTAAAGGAGGACCTTCAATATGAAGATCAGCGATCCAATGGTAAGGCCTGAAGCGCCCACTCTATTCCATCTAAGCCCATACCTCAATTTGCCCAATTACGAATATATGGCAAGTACCACTGCATCCATCTGCGGAAGTCGGTAAGGGAGTATGCTATAGGTGTGGCAAACCTAGCCACAAGGGTCGTGAACGAATGTAATGTCTCCACGGTTGATTGCTTCCTCGAGACCCTTGTCAAGATTCAGTCTTCAGAATCCAATGCTGAAGGATGCCTTTCACTCGGCGATCTCACTCAAGGTAACATAAAATCAAGTAGGGTTTTGGGTTATGCCTCGACTTTCGATGTTGTATATAGATTTATATCTTGTGATCATGTGGAATCCTTGTGACTTCTTTATTCATGCCCCTTTTGATGAATCTTCTCATTTGTCTACTCAAGTCTTTGGGTGAACTGTTGGTCTTATAACCATTGTTGAACTTGTTATAGGTGTTAGGATTACCTAAGTTGCTACTTCACATGTGTCATATTATCTCTTCCTTCATGTTTGACCTCTTTATTTAGGTTCGTTAAGGAAACAATTCTATTAATGACTACTTTTTAGTAAGCTATGCATGGAAGACTATCCATAGACTTATTTTAAAGTTTAAAATCAAGTAAAATTCTAGATGAAAGAGTAACAATAACGTTAACCATCATGCGTCCTAGGCATATTGTGTTGAAAGTTAAGTCTTTACAGCTGGCTTTTCAAAACTTGTATCACTTGGTGAGCTGAAAAGCATAATGCCATTGCACACTTCTAATTGAAGCTGAATATGTAGTTGTTACAACTGCTATACCCAGATATTATGGATAGGAATCAGCTAGAGATTATCAATTGTAGGTATTCAAAATCCTATTTCTGATAATACTAGTGCTATTAATCTTGCTAAGAACCTATTGACATTTTAGATCAAAGACATTGATGTTAACATTTATTTATTCAGGATCATGTTCAAAAGGAGATGTTGAATTAATGTTTGTGAATCCTGAAGACCAAGTGTCTGATATCTTCACAAAACCTATGTTTTAAAAGAGCTTTTGAACTTAAAAGTTTTTAAATTACAAGAAATTATGCATAAACATCTTGTACTTTATCATGATTCTAAACTGAAGCCAAATGAAGACATCAGTAAGGCCACAAAATTAGAACAAGAATAGGATTTATCGGCAAGCTCAAGGAGAAGATGGGTTTATTAAGAAAGTAAGATTTGAGGATCAAAAAATGGGTGTATATGCATCATGAAGTTCAAATATGATAAGTAAATCGTGAGACATGGTGCATTTGAGGGGTTAGAAGCTAAATGGAACCAAAAGTAATGATTCAGAATGTTGCCAAGTATCAACCATTCTTTGAATAGGATGAAAAAAAGCAGGATATTTTTTGCTCTTTTACATTCTTTCTCCCACGCTTCACATTCAACCGATCACATTTGATCACTTAGTAACTCCCCATGCCTCACACGTCACCTTCGCCTTCATCTTTTACTGCACGCCTCTAAACCATTTAATTTTCCTTTACTTTAAATCCTCTCTGCAACTTGCAATCCTTCTTCCATAACCTTACCTTATCCTTCAGCCATTATATACAAAATTGAGGATGGTCGAAGAAAAACACTTATTCTGAGATGCATATTGCAAACATGGAACACTTTTCATGTTTGATGGACCCATACTCAAACAATAGTACATTGAGATTCTCAATGTTAATGGTGAAGCTAGCTATATGAGCGAGAGTTTAGTTCTCATCCCATCTGAGGTCACATCTTCCAAGGGTGGGAAGGTTCTCAAACTCACCAAACCAGGTATTCATAGGAATGTTACCACCTTCAGCTCCTCAACTGAACTAAGTATTCCAGAGTTTGTTTACCTCAAATATCTAAGGCATTGACTGTGAAGAAAACACATAGCGACCTCTTACATCATCCATACTCCTCATAAAGGACCATTTGCTCAACAGAACCCTTCATGACTCTTAGAGTCTAGAAGAGGTTCGCTTGTTAGCTTCTTCCAATCATCAACCTAGTGAAATAACTATTGCCATGTTGAACTTCAGGGCCTATCAAGTCTTCACCCTCCTCCATCTTCTTTGCTCCTAAGGTTGGGAGAAACACCTATGGGTAGGAGCAGACTTTCATGCTATTATTTTCTTTTGTGTGTTAGCAAGAAAGGTAAACTTCCCAGAGAATTCCACTACAATGTTGAGTGCCAATTCTCCTAGAAAAAGAGAAATGTTGTTGTTCCTTGTGGATCTTGTTTACCAAGGTTTTTGAATATTCATACCCATTCACAGATGAGTGCATAAGCATACTGTAATATTACTCCTGAATTCCTCAGGACCTGGAAACCTACCCTGTGAGCCTTATTGGTGTCAAAAGACTAGAGACTAAGAATAAGAGATTAGCCCTTAAGAGGGCCACTCGAGAATTAGGGATAAGGAGAAAAAGAAGAATAATCCTTCTTGGGACAATTTTGATGATAGTAAAAGGCTTGAATGATTACAGAATATGGAAGTCTGGATTGTTCACATATGTCCTCGGCTTGCCACTTTGCAGCTCTGAATCCTTGAACTCAAGAAGAAGTCAAACTCAAAATCTTCTAGTTCTAAAAGAGATTTCTTCAAAGGTTATGCAAGGTAAGGAAAATTCTTGAAACCAAAGCCTACCTTATTTGCTTGAAAAGTTTCCTTCCATCTACACTTAACCGAACCCATTTCCTGAGAATCTTGATCCTTTCCTCAGTTACCACAGGCCCAGGTGTGAACCAAGCTACACGGAAGTTCAGATTACTACCACGTGAACAAATGCTTCATCACCAACCAGTTGGATTAGATGGAAGCACTATCAGCAGACATGAAACTTGATGATAGAGATTCTCAGAGAGCTAAAGCGTTGAAGCTTAAGTCAAAGAAAACACCACCGCTCCCTTCAATTTTATCCATTAAATCATCAATTCTAGGTAAATGGTACTTATTCTTTGACTGTCACTTTATTCAATTGCCTATAGTTTAGACAAAACCTCATACCTCATTCTTTCTTTAACAAATAAAATCAGGGCTCCCCAGAAGATACACTTGGTTCAAAACATTTTCTCCAAAAGTTCTTTGAACTAGTCTTCAGTCTCGGTTAACTCAGGGGCATATCCTATAGGGTGCTATGGAGATAGGTCTCATTTTTCAAGACCAACTTATAGAATCAATTCTAGGAAGGTAACTTAGGAATCTGCATTTCTCAGAAATACACCTTAGGATATCTCCTATGATTGGACATCTTAATATTTTGCTCGAAAGTCTATATTACTTGTAGCAAGGAGAACAAATCCCTTACTCTCTTCCTCATAATAGTTGACCTCTACAGCATTTAAGTAAAGACCTATAGTTAACTGAAGGGAGGAAGGGTAGGGAGAAATAATGATAAATTTTTGTATAGCTAACATTACACGGTTATTGTAAAGCCAATCTATGCCGAGAATCATGTTTAGACTATGCATAGCAACAATGAATCTAGAATGAAACATTTACCTTTTACAAGGAAATGGCAATTTATAACATCACAAAGTCTAACGGGTTTACCAAGGGTGTAGAAACAGTGAGATCAAGAAATTTTTCTAACACATCATTTATAAGACTCGACACTAGCATGTGATATGAATGAATGAATTTGTGTTAATCAAACAATAAAACTAAGGTCCTACCACCCATTCAGACTTACCTTTATGAGGTTTCCTGACTTTGTTGAGTCTTCGCATTGAGGTGAAAACCCTCCCCGGTGTTGGGGTCTGAGGGTCAGGGCTTGGTTCCTTCAGATCTGCCCTGGCAATATGCAAGGGTTCCTACATTTGGGAAATAATGAGGCGGTTTTAAAACTAGCCGGGGCCCTCTGGTGCTTTGCCCTTGGGACTATTATCTCCTCCATGGTGAAAGTTCTTGAAGGGCCTTGTGTAATATTCTCTCTGCGACTTCATGGATCAGAAGTCTTTATAAACTGAAACATGGTCTCTTTCAAAGGGCTTTTGTCCCTCTCACCACACGCTTCTTGGAAAACTTCCAGGAGGTCACTGGATTTAATTAACCCCATGTCAGGAACGCTTAACCTCAGTTCTTTCGTGAGGGCTATCTTAAAAAGAAAGATGTATCTTTGTGGCATAGGTAGTACCAATCAATTCATATAAGCCCTCCTTAATTGTATACACCAAACCTATATAGACTTAGGATTCCTCTCATTCGGTGTGTATTCGGTTCATTGCATGTACCTCGCTTGGAGGCAGGAGCTGCCCTTGTCATGCCTTCTCTGCATGGCAGTCAACTCTGTGTCCTGCATTACATGCCTACCACTTTCACTTGGTTCATCCCACCACTCGTACTTGGAGGTACAGGCTCGAATACCATTTGTAACATCCCTTGCTGCCTTTACCTATGTAGGACCGTCCTCACAAACCAACACTTGGTCTTTCAGGATGCTTTGTCTGAGTCACACGCTTCCTAGGAAAACTTCCCATGAGGCTACCATCCCAAAATTACCTGATGTTAAGCAATGGCTAACCGCTAAGTTCTTCATGATGGGCTAAGGAAAGAAAGATGCATCTTTGTGGCATAGGTAGTACTAATCAATTCATATAAGCCCTCCTTAATTGTATACTCCCAAACCATAGAGACTTAGGATTCTCTAATCGGGTGTAGAATCCGTTTATTCATGGACCCTCGCTTGGAGGGCTAAGGCTCCTTGTCCGTGCCTCTAGGACCGGAATCACTCCAAGCCCTAACCATGCATTACATGCCTACCAATTCAGCTGGCTTATCCCGAACTCACACGTACTGGGAAAGGACAGGCTCTAATACCATTTGTAATATCCCTTGTGCCTAATGTACGACCGACCGTCCTCATAACCAACACGGGTCTTCAGGGTGCTTTGTCCTCACTCACACGCTTCCTAAAACTTCCCAGTTAGGTCACCCATCCAAAATTACCCCAAGTTTAGCACAATGCTGAACAATGGAGTTCTTTCATGACGGCTACGAAGAAAGATGCATCTTCGTTGGCCTAGTACTGATCAATTTATATATAAGCTATCTTAACCCGAGATACCCACAATTCAGAGAGACTCTTAGGATTCCTCTCATTCGGTGTGTGGTTTGTCCATGTTCCATGTAACTCTCCCTTTAACCTAAATGAAGTCCGCTCTTCCCGCGCCTTCTCCGGATCCCTTACTTAACTCCCTTGCCGTTTTGGACGTCACATAAATGTAACATCCCAAATTCACAACTAGGAGGATAAATATCGATTAACCCTAATTAGTTAATTAGATGAAGAGAAGCAAAACCATAAAATTGGACAAGTGTTATGAAACATAACAAATATTATTAGATATTCAAATGTGTCTAGAAAGATGCAAAGAATTAGAATAATGCCATCACTTAGTAGAAATTACGAAAATACCCTTGTTATGTAAAAGGAAATTACTAAACTACCCTTGCCTTATTAAATGACAAAGATACCCTTACTTTATAATTGGAATTACAAGAATATTGTAATGACTAGTGTCTAATTACAAAAATACCCTTGTTTTTGGTCAAGAATTAGTTACAAGCCACTACTTTAATAATTAATTACAATGCCATGACTTTAATTTAACGCCCAATTTTTACTGTAATTTTTACTATCATTAGGAATTACCGAATTACGTAGGTAAATATTATATAAAATTTGAGACCAAACAATCCTTAATAAAGGAATATAACGTTAGAAGAGAAGTTAGGAGCAATTCGTGAGTATTGCAAACCCCAATTTTCTTGGACGTAAAATGACCAAAATGCCCCTGAGGTTATTTTACTGAGAAAAGAGGATCGTGGGCCCCACCCATCCTCAAGGGGATGTTTTGATGTTAATAAGGGATTGTTTGTGTTATGTGTGTTAATAGAGGAGAAAAATCTTTTGAGTCTCGACGCGTTAAATGACCAAACGCCCTTAACCGTTTTAACTTTATTTGTCACTTAGCCCGAACCTCACTAAAATGTGTTAAAAGGTGTTTTTAAGCCATGATTAACCATTGGTTAAGCTTGGGTGGTCTCGGCAATTTTTAAGTAAAATGACCGTTTTGCCCCGTCTTTGCAGTTTTACAAATTTTGAGATTTTTGATTTGCTAACGAAACCTAAGCAATATTAGGCTCAAATTAAAGCTTATTAAATTCTAATTACTAATCTAGAGTCAAAATTATTTATTTAGATTGATTAGAACCTAAAATTGCTTAAAACACCCAAATTGCTTAGTAATTCACTTAAACCCTTAACCGTAAATTCTCTAAATTGCATGAATACCTTGCCTACACCTAAAAAATACATGGAACACACAAAATCCTCTTCCACAAGGCTGTAATGCACGAAATTATTGAGTAATAAGTCAGAAAATTATTACACAAAAATCCAAAGAATGAAAACAAAGAATCATGACATGGAAACATGATTCCATGTTTTAAGCCACCAAACAAAATGATTTTTCTTCCTTATTTTTTTCTCTAATTTTTGGTCAGATTCCTTTCCTTCCTTTGTCCATTTATGAGCTGCAAAATCTCTATAAATAGGCATGCTTGAAGATAGTTTAGATGCTTAGTTCATAACTTACACAAATTCTAGTTTTAGGAGCACCAAAAGCTTCATTTCCTCTCTTCTCTTGGCTGAATTCTTTCTTCAAGTTTTCAAGAATATTTTCTTTCATTTCACTCAAGGAAACCAAGTTCTCTTCCTTTCCTTCAAATCAGATTAGGTAGGGAGTTGTTTTTAAGTTTATTTCTATGCTTTGCTAAGTGTTGTTCTTGGTTCAAAATGATGATTTCATGGATTTCTCTAGTTTTTCCATTTGGTTTTCTTCTTCCTTTTCTTTGAACATTTCAGCCATATGGCCTAGGTGGGACTAAGATGATGGCTTGATGATGAGGACCTTGAGGTGTTGTGAATCCATCACAAGTTAGGCCTCTAAAGCTTGAAAGTTCCACTTGATGCAAAACTTTAAAGAATAATATTTTTATGATGTTTTTATGATCTTGAGTTTAGAACTTGAAAGATGTATTTTTCACTTTGTCTTGCTAAGATATATTGGGTTGAATTTATATCTAAAGTCTTGGAGGAGCTCTAGTAAAGAAATAAAATGAACTTGCATCCATGTTTAAGTTTATGCCTTGCATAACCATGTTTACTTTCTATGTCATCACTAAATTTCAAGAATGAATAAATGAACTTGCATATTCATGTTTAAATTTCCAAGCTTGCATTTCATGTTTAAATTTCAAGTTGTCACTTAATCTCTAAAGATAATAAAGAAGTTGCATCTCATGTTTATTTTATGCTCTCACTTTATTTTATAATGGCTAAAAGAGTCAATGCATGGCATGTTTATTTTATGTCATCACCTAAAATCCTAGAGCTCAAAGACTTGCTTATGAATCATAAGCAAAGAAATGAGATAATTGGAGTTAAAGAATTTATTCTTTAAGAAGTCTTGAGAATTGGAGCTTAAAAAATGTAATTCTCATCCCCCTCATTGTCCCTGCGACTACCGCCGCTCTGCTTTAAGATTCTTTCTCCCTCTCACTTGGCCCGTATGAGCGTCCTTCAGCTCTTCTTGCATCATGTTTATATTACAAGTTCTTGCATCATGTTTAATTTTCAAGTTATCACCTTAAATCTTAAAGATAAAGAAATGGAATTGCATATCATGTTTATAATTCCAAGCTATCACCTTATAAAGATAAGATTAAAATAAGGTTGCATAGCATGGTAATAATTCAAAGATGTCACCTAAATCTCTAAAGCTCAAGACTTGCTCCTTTTATCTTAAGTGAAAATTTAATTATGAACATTCTTTCAAGTTATAAATCGGTCCCATGGTTAAGTTAGGCCTAAAGTCCTATGACTTCTTTCAAGTTTAACAAAAAGAATTAGTTCTAAAAGAGTTTTAAAACTTTGTAAGAATTTTATGGGAAGCTAGTAATTTATGTGTACTTAAAATATGATTTGATGCTTATTAAGAATTTGGTGTCATTGATTGATTCCTGGTTTATATGTTATAGTTGCTGTTGCAAACAATGAAAACTTATGCATGAAATAAAGACATATTGATTATCTAAGAAGAAATGTATTACTTGTAAGAGTGCAATTGGAAAGATTCTGCTAAGGAAAGATTTGGTATTTAGCGTGTCCATTGTGACCCACCTCTCTTTCCTGGGATCTCCTAGATGCATGATTACAGTTGGTATATATTATTTCGGCATAAGACTATAAATGAGAAAATGTTATGATGATTATGAATGAAGAATTGTATTATGATATAACATGCAAAGACTTAAAGGTGACTCAAAATATATGAGAAAATGATCCTTTGGACCCCAAACTATAGGCGGTGAAAGGTGATTCTTGCCCTAGTCTGTTCTCTCAAAAGGGTAGAGACAGGAATTTTTACTTATCAAAAGGGATAAGTATGTGCTGGTGACGACTAGCAAGGTATGAGCTCATAACCTAGATTACTCCCAAAAGGGGGAAGTATAGGGTGGCCCAGGAAAATGATGATGAAAGTAACTTTAAGTCACCTAAGAAACTAAGTAAATGCATTATGTGAATATGATGTTCTGCTATGCATAGTATTTATGAGATGATGATGAGAAATATATTTGCTATGCATAGTATTATGAAATGATGATGAGGAATATGATGTGATTTTATGCATAACTATGTTATTATATATGAAAGGAAAAGTTCATTATAAACATGACATGCTAAGTTTATGATGCATTATAAGACGCATGATTAAAACCGACGAACCTTGGTAAAAGTATATTTTCAAATTAATAAATCAATCTTAGCATGCTCACTATTTCATAATAACCCGAGGTTCCTGGGGACGATGATGATGACACAATGCATCATGAGGTGAGTACCCTACTGAGATTTTTTATAATTCTCACTCCCTCTATTTTTCTTTCCATCTCGTCTTCAAAAAGAGAAAGAAGCGTTCGTGAATCACATTGAGGCTTCACCGGAGCTGAACTTGAATCCTTAGTTTCACTCGTATATTTCAGATATCTATCCCTATCCCTGGAGTGTTATTACTAGGTGCCATTAATGGATGTCCTTCCATCCATATATTATTTATGTTTTATTAGATTGCCTACACTTAGTCTTAGTTTGGTAGGCAAAATATCTATATGATATGTAATTATGGATGCTGGATGATGGAGCCAATATATTATGATGTGATGTTTGTAAATTCCTATGTGTCTTTTAAATTTTGCTAAATCATTCACTAAGCGCGGCTCACGTTTTCAATTATGTTTAAAAAAAATGGCTCGTAATTTCACTAAGTATTTTCAAAGCATGATTAAGGAACTGAAGCAAAGAGTAAAGTCTAGTAATTAATCACTGCCTAGGTGTATTGGGTTAATTATTAGGGTGTTACATTTGGTATTAGCTTTCGCTTCTATCTAGTCTTAAGGATTGGATTGACTATGCTTCTAAAGCATAATACGTTAGTAATGTCATGTGTAGATGTTTATCATTAGGATGAGTTGAGGATTAGAAATACATGACTACTGTATGTTGAAAGTGCCATGGTAACTTGCTCACTTTGCATGGAATATTGGGCTTGATCACCTCAGTGTTGCCTTGTGTGTATAGGGACCAATGGCACGACGACAACAGACTAGGAGCGCTGCACATAATAACCAAGATAATGAGACCCTTGAAGCACTTCGCGACGTAGCAAGGACCATGAGAATGATGATGGAACGGATCTATCAACGTCAAGCTAATATAAATCAAGGACATGAAATTCCCGAACATGCTCGTTTCGGGATTATGAAGGCAATCCACCCGTTTTCAAGGGGACCCTGAATCCTAATGTAGAGAATGGATTCGGAATATTGAGAAGGTCTTTGCTGAGTTCCATGTTCCGAGGAGTAGAAGGTCACTTTTGCCACCCACATGTTGAGGGCTATGCCCTTGGCACCGTGTTTGAGACTCTCTGGAGGACCGAAGTGGACATTGATTGGGAATTATTCAAGGTCCATTTTTACGAAGTACTTTCCGAGTCGGTTAGAAATGCTAAGGACATTGAATTCATGCAACTTGTCCAGGGGATATGAAGTGGCCTAGGATACACCTCAGATTTGAGGAACTCATTAAGTTCTCAAGGATGTACCAAGGTAACCCTGAATGAGTATTGGAAATGCATAAATACGAGTCAGGGTTAAAGGCAGAACTTAATGTGGCAGCGCGCACTTGGAATCAGGGATTCTCTACCTTAGTCAACAAATGCCGCATCATTGAAGAAGGGCAAGAGAAGCTGGGTACTTCAAAGTCTAGAATATCATTAAAAAGCTTGACACCTCAAGGTCAAAATTTAAGAGGCAAAATCGACCTCCATTCCACATCAATCAAGATCACAAGTGCCACAAAGGAACTTTCATCAAGGAAGACCGAACAACAACAACAACCGCTAGATAATCCCAACAACAATCGCAACAACAACAATAATAAAACAATAAAGGAAAGCACCACAAAGAGGTCCAGGAGCACCTCCACGACCCGTGCCATCCATGGAATGTCCCAAGTGCGGCAAGAATCATGGGAGCATGCCATGTCGAGCCGGAACAAACGTGTGCTATCTGTGTGGAACCAACATTACTCCCGAGAATGCACAGAAGGAACCCGCCAACCCCAATCCCAAGCCAGAATACCAAGGAAGGGTATTCACCGTTAATGCTTAAAGAAACGACAAATCACGAAACTCGTGGAAGGTAAGTGTAATATGTATGGTAGAAACTTAATTGTACTGTATGATTCTGCGCTTCCCATTCTTTTATCTCCCACTCGTGTGTTAAAACCCTTAACTTGCATATACCTGAGCTTCCTTTTGACCTTATTGTTTCTACCCCCTCCTGGAAAACCCGTTAGGACTTGTAAATGTTGTTTAGATTGCCATTTTGTTATTGAGAATAGATCATTTGTTTTAGATCTCATTTGCTTACCCATGCAAGGTTTAGATGTGATTCTCAGGATTGGCTTAGCCAACCGTGTACTGCCAACTATGAGAAAACCATTACTTTTCTCCCTGTTCCCATTAGACCTAAGAAACCCATAAGTCTTTACATAACGCTGGAGAAATGGACTACCTGTAGGGTGAGAGTAAAGGTTATATTTTCTTAGCCGCTAGTGATGTAGACTTTGAGCAAAATTCGAGAGTATCCGATAGTAAGAAATTATCCCTTAAGTATTTCCAGAGAGATACTAAAGTTTTCCCCAAGAGAGATAATTTCCATAGAATTGCTTCTGTGCAGGTCCCATATCCATAGCCCCATAACAGGATGTCCCCATTAGAGTTGACCGAGTTGAAGCTCAGTTGGAGGATTTATTGGAGAAAAAGTTTGTTAGACCTAGTGCGTCACCTTGGGGAGCCCCTGTGTTGTTTGTGAAGAAAAGGATGGGAGTATAGGATGTGTGTTGACTATAGGCAATTGAATAAAGTGACAGTGAAGAACAAATACCCTTTGCCTAGGATAGATGACTTGATGGACCAGTAAAGGGGCAACAATGTTTTCTAATATTGATTGAGGTCAGGTTACCACCAATTAGGGCGTAGATGAAGATATACCAAAAACGGCCTTTCGTACCCCAATACGCCATTTTGAGTTTGGAGGAATGTCCTTTGGATTAACCAATGCTTCGGGATTTTTATGGATTACATGAATAGGATCTTTAGACCCTATATTAGACGTTTGTGGTTGTCTTTATAGATGACATTCTCATCTACTCTAAGACCCACGAGGAGCATGAACGCCACCTAACTATAGTACTTGGAAATCCTAAGGAAAAGAAACTATATGCCAAGCTTTCTAAGTGTGAATTCCTGGTTGGATGAGGTGAAATTTTTAGGGCATGTAGTATCTAAGAAAAGGTCTGGAGATCCTAGTAAGGTGAAACGGTTAACTCTGGAAAGACCAACCACGGAATTAAAGTAAGGAGCTTCTTAGGTTTAGCTGGTTATTACCGTCGGTTTATCAAGGGATTTTCCCAGATTTCCCTTCCTCTGACTAGCTAACTAGGAAAAACACTCTTTTTCATGGACCCCGGAGTGTGAAAAGAGCTTTCAAGAGCTGAAACACAAGCTAACCTTAACCCCCGCTTTCAGTGTTACCCGACCCCAATGTGCCTTTCGAAGTGTACTCGCTGATGCTTCAGGAAGGGTTTGGGTTGTGTAGATGTAGGATAGGCAAGTGGTGGCCTATGCATCGAGGCAACTCAAGCCACATGAGGCAAATTACCCCACCCATGACCTTGAGTTACCTTTCGTGTTTGCTCTAAAGATTTGGAGACACCATTTATACGGAGTGTGTTCAGGTGTTTTCTGATCACAAGAGTTTGAAATATCTCTTTGATCAAAAAGAGCTAAACATGAGGCAAAGAAGGTGGATGGAGTTTTTAAAAGATTATGATTTCGGGTTAAACTATTCATCCAGGTAAAGCTAATGTTGTAGCCTATGCCTAAGTAGGAAATCCTTACAAGTGTCCCGTTGATGGTGAAAGAGATTGATAATTGAGCAATTTAGAGACCTCAACCTAGGAATGACCTTGACCACTAAGGGCATAAGAGCTTGTCACCTTAGTGTGACAAGTGAATTCAAGGAAAGAATTGCTCAAGCCCAAGGAAAGATAGAGAATTTCAAGAGACCTTAGAGGCAGGAAGAGCGAAGAAGTTGAAAGGTTTTACCCAGGGAATGATAGTTTATGGAGGTTTGAAGGTCGTATATGTGTACCTGCTAGTGGTGACCTCGAAGGATATTTTGGAGGAAGCCCATAAGAGTCATTTCACCCTCCATCCTGGTGCCACCAAGATGTATCAAGATTTGAGGAAGATGTTCTGGTGGCCTGGATTGAAGAAGGATGTGTGCACATGGGTGAATAAATGCTTGGTATGTCAAAAGGTGAAGATTGAGCACCAAAGACCTTCTGGAATGTTGCAACCCCTCAATCCCCGAGTGGAAGTGGGATAGTATCTCCATGGATTTTGTAACGGACTCGAGGACCCAAGCGAATCATGACGCCATTTGGGTAATCGTGGTATCGATTACTAAATCAGCCCACTTTTACCTATTAAGGTGACTTATTCCTTGGAGGTTAGCAGGATATATACAGGAGATAGTAAGATTACATGGAGTACCGTCAACGATAATCTTGGATCGAAAATCCGTATTCACGTCACCTTTTGGGGAGCCTTTCAGAAGGCGTTGGTTCAAAGCTTTGTTTAGCACAGCTTACACCCCCAAACGGACGGTCAATCTGAAAGAACTATCCAAACTTTGGAGGACATGTTGAGGGCTTGTGTTTTAGATCAAAGGAGAGTTTGATAAGTACCTTGATCATTCAATTGCATATAACAACAGTTATCATGCAAGTATCCGGATGGCACCATATCAGGCCCTCTATGGTAAAGTGTCAATCACCTCTATGTTGGTATGAGCCCGAGAGCAAAGTCTACTTCTTACCCAATATTGTGAGGGAAACGACGAACAAATTAAGAAGAAGATTAGGGATAAAATTCTTACTGCCCTAAGTCCAGAAAAACTATGCGGACAAGCGGCCAAAGCCGATAGATTTTCAAGAAGGGGACCATGTGTTCCTAAGAATCACCCCACCACAGTGCATAGGCCGAGCAATAAAAGTAAAGAAATTGAGCCCAGAATTTTCTTGGTCCATTTGAAATCCTTAGCAAAATAGGATATGGAGCCTACGTATAGCCTACCCCCGAGTCTATCCAACCTTCATGATGTTTTCCATGTTTCCAGTCAAGGAAATACATTCTGACCTAAGTCATGTAAAAGAGCCGAAACATGTACAATTAAGAGATGACCTAACGTTTAACTTACCACCCACGGAACGTTGACCGAGGAGTTAAGGATGAAGGAACAAGGTTGTAGACCCTAGTCAAAGTAGCATGGGGAGAAATGAAACCGAAGAAGTTACATGGAGCTGGAATCAAGATATGCAAGCACAGGATCCGAAGAGCTATGCTCAGGTAACGAATTTCGAGGGCGAAATTCTTTAAGGCTAGTAATGAACGCCCCAATTTTTACTTAATTTTTACTATCATTAGGAATTACCGATTACCGTAGGTAAATATATATAAAATTTAGACCAAACAATCCTTATAAAGGAATATAACGTTAAGAGAAGTTAGGAGCAATTCGTGCAGAATCAAACCACAATTTTCTGGACGTTAAAATTACCAAAATGCCCCTGAGGTCATTTCACGAAAATGAGGATCGTGGCCCCACCCATCCTCAAGGGGATGTTTTGATGTTAATAAGGGATTGTTTGTGTTATGTGTGTTATAGAGGAGAAAATCCTAATTTTGAGCTTGAACGCGAAATGACCAAACGCCCGCATCTTTTACCCAATTTGATTTGTCAAATGAGCCCGAACCTCACTAAAATGTGTTAAAAGGTGTAAGCCATGATTAACCATTGGTTAAGCTCGGGTGGTTGGCAAATTTAGTAAATGTTGTTTTTGCCCCCTGCCCTTTGCCTAGTTTACAAATTTTGAGATTTTTGATTTCCTAACAAACCTAAGCAATATTAGGCTCAAATTAAAGCTTATTAAATTCTAATTACTTAATCTGAGAGTCAAAATTATTTATTTAGATTGATTAGAACCTAAAATTGCTTAAAACACCCAAATTGCTTAGTAATTCACTTAAACCCTTAACCTAAATTCTCAAATTGCATGAATACCTTGCCTACACCTAAAAAATACATGGACACAAAAATCCTCTTCCACAAGGCTGTAATGCACGAAATTATTGAGTAATAAGTCAGAAAATTATTACACAAAAATCCAAGAATGAAAACAAAGAATCACTAAAACATGGAAACATGATTCATGTTTCAGCCACCAAACAAAATGATTTTTCTTCCTTATTTTTTTCTCTAATTTTTGGTCAGATTTCTTTCCTTCCTTTGTCCATTTATGAGCTGCAAAATCTCTATAAATAGGCATGCTTAAGATAGTTTAGATGCTTAGTTCATAACTTACAAATTTTAGTTTTAGGAGCACCAAAAGCTCTCATTTCCTCCTCCTCTTGGCTGATTCTTTTCTTCAAGTTTTCAAGAATATTTTCTTTCATTTCACTCAAGGAAACCAAGTTCTCTCCCTTTCCTTCAAATCAGATTAGGTAGGGAGTTGTTTTTAAGTTTATTTCTATGCTTTGCTAAGTGTTGTTCTTGGTTCAAAATGATGATTTCATGGATTTTTCTTAGTTTTTCCATTTGGTTTCTTCTTCCTTTTTCTTTGAACATTTCAACCATATGGCCTAGGTGGGACTAAGATGATGGCTTGATGATGAGGACCTTGAGGGTGGGTTGTGAATCCATCACAAGTTAGGCCTCTAAGCTTGAAAGTTCCACTTGATGCAAAACTTTAAAGAATAATATTTTTATGATGTTTTTATGATTCTTGAGTTTAGAACTTAAAAGATATATTTTATTCTGTCTTAAGATATATTGGGTTGAATTTATATCTAAAGTCTTGGAGGAGCTCTTAGTAAAGAAATAAATGAACTTGCATCCATGTTTAAAGTTTATGCCTTGCATAGTTATGTTTACTTTTATGTTATCATAAATTCTCAAAGAATGATAATGAACTTGCATATTCATGTTTAAATTTCCAAGCTTGCATTTCATGTTTGTTTTCAAGTTGTCACTTAATCTCTAAGAATAAAGAAGTTGCATCTCATGTTTATTTTATGCTCTCACTTTATTTTATAATGGCTAAAGAGTCAATGCATGGCATGTTTATTTTATGTCATCACCTAAAAATCCTAGAGCTCAAAGACTTGCTTATGAATCATAAGCAAAGAAATGAGATAATTGGAGTTAAAGAATTTATTCTTTAAGAAGTTCTTGAGAATTGGAGCTTAAAAATGTAATTCTCATCCCTCATCCTGTCCTGGGCGGACTACGCCCGCTCCTTGCTTAAGATCTCCTTACTTGGCCTGCGTATTACGTCGTTCCAACTTCTTGCATCATGTTTATATTACAAGTTCTTGCATCATGTTTAATTTTCAAGTTATCACCTTAAATCTTAAAGATAAAGAAATAGAATTGCATATCATGTTTTATAATTCCAAGCTATCACCTTATAAAGATAAGATTAAAATAAGGTTGCATAGCATGGTAATAATTCAAAGATGTCACCTAAATCTCTAAAGCTCAAGACTTGCTCCTTTTATCTTAAGTGAAATATTTAATTATGAACATTCTTTCAAGTTATAAATCGGTCACATGGTTAAGTTAGGCCTAAAGTCTATGACTTTTTCAAGTTTAACAAAAAGAATTAGTTCTAAAGAAGTTTTAAAAGTTGGAAGACTTATGGGAAGCTAGTAATTTATGTGTACTTAAAATATGATTTGATGCTTATTAGAATTTGGTGTCATTGATTGATTCCCTGTTTATATGTTATAGTTGCTCGTTGCAAACAATGAAAACTTATGCATGAAATAAAGACATATTCTATTACTTGGAAGAAGTGTATTACTTGTAGAAGTGCAATTGGAAGATTCTGGTGAAGGAAGATTTGGTATTTAAGCGTGTCCATGTTACCCACCTCTCCCTGGAATTTCTAGATGCATGATTAATTGTATATATTATTTCGGCATAAGACTATAATGAGAAAATGTTATGATGATTATGAATGAAGAATTGTATTATGATATAACATGCAAAGACTTAAAGGTGATCAAAATATATGAGAAAATGATCCTTTGGACGTCAAACTATAGGCGGTGAAATGCTTGCCCCCTAGTCTTCTCTCAAAGGTAGAACTTTACTTATCAAAAGGGATAAGTATGTGCTGGTGACGACTAGCAAGGTATGAGCTCATAACCTAGATTACTCCCAAAGGGTGAAGTATAAGGGTGGCCCAGGAAATGATGATGAAGTAACTTTAAGTCACCTAAGAAACTAAAGATGCATTATGTGAATATGATGTTCTGCTACTATAAGTATTTATGAGACTTATATGAGAAATATGATATTGGCATGCATAGTATTATGAATGATGATGAGGAAATATGATGTGATTTTTGCATAATATGTTATTATATATGAAAGGAAAAGTTCATTATAAACATGACATGCTAAGTTTATGATGCATTATAAGACGCATGATTAAATCCACGAACCCTCGGTAAGAAGTATATTTTCGAACTAATAAATCTTCTAGCATGCTCACTATTTCATAATAACCCCAGGTTTGGGACGATGAATGATGACAATGCATTATTAAGGTTAGTACCTACTGAATTCTTTTTATAAGTTTCTCACTCCCTCTATTTTTCTTTCCATCTCGTTTTTGAGAAGGAAGCGTTTGAATCACATTGAGGCCTTTACCTAAAGTTGACTGAATCCTTGAGTTTCACTCCTATATTCAGATATTTATCCCTATCCCCTGAGTGTTATTACTAGGTGCCATTAATGGATGTCCTTCCATCCATATATTATTTATGTTTTATTAATTGCCTACACTTAGTCTTATTCCGTTGGTAGGCAAAATATCTATATGATATGTAATTATGGATGCTTGCAATGATGGAGCCAATATATTATGATGTGATGTTTGTAAATTCCTATGTGTCTTTTAAATTTTGCTAAATCATTTACGTGTAAGCGCGGCTTACGTTTTCAATTATGTTTAAAAAAAAAATGGCTCTGGATTTCACTAAGTATTTTCAAAGCATGATTAAGGAACTTGAAAGCAAAGAGTAAAGTCTAGTAATTAATGTATATAATTAGGTGTATTGGGTTAATTATTAGGTGTTACATTGA